>JAQGAZ010002154.1:0-20179 GCA_034692225.1 Polydesmus complanatus
AAAATTTCAAACGTTTAATGGGGCCTTTTTTTTTGGTGCTCGCTCCCCCTGTTACTCAAACCTGGCTACGCCGCTGATTTTCATTATTACTTTTACTTAAATAGAAACGTTTTGACATTATAGTTTGGTACCGTTGCCGAGTTTTTTTTTCTGCGTACATATACACTATTTAAAATGCGCTTATCGCCCACGTTCATTCAGCGTACGACTCGTAACTCATCTTCGTTCGCCCCAATTCATGTCAATGGGATTTGTGTGTAACTTTTGCTGTGTTTGATAGTGAATTGCTTTGGGATAACTAAATACAAGAATTTGCACGTGTTTACCAAATAATTCAAACGAGAGTTTTGTTGATTCTGCATCTTTACTGTTTTCACATGTGATTGAATTTATTCAATCATTTTGAGGTTAGGTAAAAAAAAAACAACCCCACAGAATTTCAAATAGCTAGTAAGAATAATTTAAAATTTGAAACATCAATTTGAGCTCGGATAATATTAGAAGTTGAAAGCTTTGAAAAATAAAGATACAGTATTCTTACAAAATATAATATAAATGGAGGAGGGAGGAAAATGGTTTCAAAATCTGATTCGTATCTAATTACAAATGGTGTTCTTGAAACATTGAAGAACTTGGTTGTTCAGGTATCAAGGTTTTTCTCCTGAATTAAAGTCAAGGGAATATTTGACTACTTCGCTCTTATGTCACTTACGTAACATCACTTGTTCCCCTCACTACCTACACTCTCTATCCCATTCCCAATTTTTTTTTATACAAAAGTTGCTTAATTGAGGCGACAATTTATTCTTGCAACAAGAAACAATTTTTCGTCATATTTATTTATTTATTTTTTTACTATTGTTTTTTTTTTTCTTTCTTCTTTCTATGTATCTTCTACGTTTACAATTGTGTAAGGCGCTGCGCATTAAGGTCACCTGAAAAAAAAAAAAAATAGTTTTTTTCAAAAGGAAAAAGGTCGCCGACCTTTCTTTTGTTGAAGGTAAACGAGATGTTGCGCGGGAGGGAGGTAATCCTAACGGGATTTTTTCAAATACCGTTTTAATTTGGCAGTGGGTCTGTGTTTCGCGGTCAAAACCCATTTTGACATTAGCCTAGTTTTCCGCAGTTGAGATACCTCACGTTTGAATAATGTTTTTGCTTGGCTTTGTTTTTTTTTTTTTTTTGGAATAAAAAATGCAACTACCCACCGTCCTTCGCTTCCGGCCATGGATAGCGAGGAAAGTTGTCGGAAAACCTATTATCATTTTTTTAAATCATTTTTTTTTGTTGTAAAAATCTAGGTTTTGGCGTTTAATAAACGTCTCATGATCGAGGTCAAAGCGCCTTGCGGTGGGCGACGCTCTACCTTATACCGTTGTTAAATGAGAGAAAAAAAAAAAAGGTTGGAAAACAAAACAAAAAAAGATAAACAAATCAATTTTGTTAATATAATGCAAATTAAAAACACGGAATAAAAGTTGTTGGAGGGGAATGATAAAACGATAATGTCTGCTTTGAATTGCTCGAGCCAGGTCTCCTCCCACTCGCATTTTAACATCAACGCCAAAGCTCCATTTTGGTCAATGGACGCCAAAAATACGAGCTTACATGCTTTTATCTGATATGCGCGCTGGATAAACATGCATAGAGCTCTCGCTCACCAGGATTTACGGCAGAATTGAGCGTAAATATTTTTCCGAGGGAGTTTGATGCGTGACCTAGATTCGCCTTGGCGTCATCTCGGAAGGGCATCGACACCGCAAGAGCGAACGCTGCAGCGCCTCATGCGGTGAAGGGTGCGTGCGGAAGCAAGTGCAGGGGCAGGAGCAGGAGATAGAAACGAGAGAAGGATCGATTAAACCGATCGATGACTGCCATGTCCTCTATGGGCATTAAACGTCCAACCCTTTCGTTTTATGGTTTAGTTAGGGGGGTATCGGAGGGAATTTTAAGAGTTTTATGTGTAGAAAGGATCAGGCGGAGGGCACACTTCCGCGTTTATTCATATTGGATTATATAACCCGATAACAAGTCCAGGCGAAGGTAGAGAGTGAAGCGAAAATAGATTACAATAGTTGGGCTATTCATTAAAAATTGTATTTGAAATTTTATCGTTAATAATTATTATATAATTATACAAAATCATGCAAAATTAATGAGTAAACCGGTGATCGTTATGAAATAGGACATCATTTAAAATTCAGGTTTTAAGGTTGTTTGTTTTCACAAAAAAAAAAAGCTCAAAATAGTCGATTTTTACTGTGGGAAAATATTGGGAATGTTTCATCGTTAAATTCGCGTAACTGAAAAGCGTGAAAAATTAACGTAAATTTAATTAAAAAACCTATTTTATTTTTAGTCGCATAAAGTTGATATATATTTTTTTTTAAATTAACAATTTTTTTTACGGAATTGTTGTGATGCGCGATATTTAAATTTTATTAATAAGTTCAAACCAAAATGTCGAGTTGTCACCGGTAGTGATTTTATTTCTAGGCGTTGTATAAAATTGCTATGGTATATATTTTGTGTTACAGTAATATGTAACATATTTTTATTCTATAGGCTTACAGTAGCCTATAGTTTTGTTCAGTACTGGTTCGGCTATAAAACGCCCTTTTTTTATTTATTCAGATTGTCAAGCTTTGGTAGATGTCCGATATATTTCCATAATAAACGACGTCGAAATGTTTTGATCGATAGACGCGATATTAATGTGGACAAACTCATTATTCAATCGCAATGTGAATGGCATTTTATTTTGAAGGAAGAAGAAAATCCTATTAAACCAGAAAATAATTGTCGTAAAACGAAAAGTCATGGGGGGGATGCAAAAGCGTTGTTACATGTGAACGCATCACTATGTGCTCAAACAAGTGTAACAAGCAGAACCAAAAAAAAAAAAAATAGCAGCAAAATACAAACAATAAAAGAATTGTATTAAAACTCCACTAACTTTTTTCGTCCTCATTAGTCGAGTAAGCTAGGCGAGAGAGAGAGGTGGTGGCTGAGGAACCACTGTTTAGTGGGTCAGTGTGCTACGAAGATGAGGGGAGAAGGAAAGAGATTGGATCGGGTTTTATTAATTCCCATCACCGTGGCGTTTGATATTGTTAAGGTAGTGAAGGAAAAAAAAAAAAAAACGTAGAGGACATTAACCCCGTCAGATACCGTTATTTATTTGTTAATTTCAGTTTTTTCTTTTCTTCCACGCTTTAAGAACACGTTTTTTTTTTCTTTCTTTCTTTCTGGTAATGATAGTTGATTTGCGTTTTTTTTTTTATACTGTTGCCGGGGAGTGAAAGGGGTGATATTAAAATGCAGTTATCAACAGAAGTCGTCGTCTTCTTCATCATGCTAGAAAAATGGGTTAACAAACTTGAGTACTTTTTTCGCTTGACCCATATTTCGACCATATTCGAGTTGTATATTTTTTGTTACACGTAAAAGCCTAGGAGCGTCATGCTTCGTCAGTAAAAGACGTTTTCGGTTTTAATGACAAAACGTGTAACTGACGAACGATGAAGTTAAAAAAAAAACACAGCTCGTTGTGTAATTGATCTTTAAAGTGAGTTTGCATATTCAATGTGGGTGGTTGGTTTGTTGAGCTTTTTGCAGTGGGAATGTTGAGGTCGTTCAACTCACGGTCTTCAATATTATTTGTTTACGCTATCACCTACCTGCACCTTCTCTCCTATATCATCCCTCAACCTGCTGGTGCTATTATTATGTTCATTATTGTTTAGTATTATTATCATGATTTTTGCTATAATTTATTTATTTATATTGTTGGCATAGTTTGTATTACTAGTTGGGGTTACGAGTAGAAGTGGGGTGCATGGAGGAGGGTTGGTTGTGGTGAGCAGGTGAACTATTAGCTATTTTGCAACGCGGAAGAACATCCATAATGACTCGGTATTTACAAAATAGGCTTTTATTATTGCCTTATGTATATTCACTAGCCATTTTTTTTTATGTAACTGAACACATTTAAATTAATATAAACTAACAATATATTTCCGACTTACAAAAGAATAAAAAAAAAAATGCTTTTTTTTTAATGAGCTGTAAAATACGGTATCGTAACGTTTTTATGAATACGATACGTAATAAATTACGTCAAATGTGTGTTTTTGAAACAAGTTTATTAATTGATTTTTTTAAAATAATTATGTTTTATTAATATTTCTATTTTCGGCTATAGTGTGATGGGTAATACGCTATTTACAATTTACATGTATCGTACAGTTCTATTTAATTTTTTTTTAAGAATACATTGGAAGCAATTCTTCAACGGTAGCGTTACAGTACATGCATTTCAAATAGCGACACTGTTATGCAATTATTTTGTTTGTTAGCGAAAAGTTAGTAAAAGTTTTGATGAGATGAAGATTTGGTAGATTGTGACAAGCAAGTTAATTTAAGCACCATTTTGTTAGCAATTGTTATAAACTTGTTTTACAAGAATTTGAACAAGTTGTTAAATCAGTTTGTTGATTTTGAGAATTAAGTACAGCACATTAAATTCTTGGAAAACAGTAAAACAGGCTTTATTGAAAACTATTTTTTTTTTTTTTTTTGAAAATTTTGGTTTTCTATTTTTAATTACGGTATATAAAAAAATTTTAATCGAGCTTATACTGTATTAACGGTTTTCGTGTAAAGCTCATATTGAGGGCGTTAAGGATTTATTAAGCAATTTACTTGCAAAATTGAAAGTTGGATTTTTAAGGCAAAGATAACTTTTTTTTTTTGCATAAATTAATTTTTCGAGTTGTAAATTTAGGAATTTAATTTTTTTGTTTTGTTTTTAAATTTAAATTTTCAGAAAAAATGTACTTGAAAGCTAAAATTTGCGAATGCGGATTTGAAGGTTTGAAGGTGTGTGTGCGTTCGAACAACCCTTTCGGCACAACCCAACCCTCACTCATAACCTCGCTTTTTAGTCTAATCAGTTGTTTTCGACGCGCCACTTATTTATAAAGAAAAATAATATTTTTTTTTCTTTAAATTTTAAACGCACCCTTGAGTTGTTTTTTTGATTTTTGAACTTGTACAAATTGAGAGGCAGACGAATATTAGGCGAAGCTAACATTTTCGTCCCCCAGAGGTCGCTCATCGTCCTTGCTCAAATGTCCAGAAGTGAAAATAAAATCTAAAAAAAAAAATAAATAAAAAGTTGACAATAAAAACAAAGTAAGTGTGGTATAAAAAGTTACGATCGGGAACAAATCAAATGCCAACTAACTACGTACTACTACATATACGCGCATTATTTTGCTAGCGGCGGCTCCTATCGTTCCGCACGAGCGCACTGCGGCTGGGTGGGGGGTGACACAGGACTCGTTAGAACTGCTGCATGTGGTGAATATCCTATCCCTGACCCAAAAATCTTCTTTCGATTAACCATTGTCGACCTTTGAACCTCAACCCACATTTTTTAACTCTCTGTCGTAATTTTATTTCGAATCTATTTCTCAGTAGAAAGTGAACTCTTTTTTATTATTATTATTTTTTTTTTTCTTCATATTTAATTCATATTTTTAATTTTGTTTTACAATTTTCTTTTCGCAACTTTTCTTTTTCTTTTTATTACAGTAAATGATTATTTGAATCGAATCGTTGGTGGAGGTTGGTGCCATTTAAATTTTTATTTTTTAATTGGGCTACGGTTGGGGTGGTGAGGAAATTAGGTGGGTGTCAAGGCCACATCATTTAAAACCTAGATTATTATATCTTGAAAATTACTTTAATATATTTTTTTTCTCGTTCTCTCTTTTCACTTTTTTTTTTTGAAGCTTTAATCCTTTGCTAAAAAATCGTTCACAGGCGTGAATTAAAAATGCAAATTAAGATTGCGTCAGCTTTTTTTTTTTTTTAATACTTTTAAAAATAGACGCCATTAAATTTTTTTTTATTATTATTATTTTAAAAAGTAAATTGTTACTGTTTGCACATGTGACATGGAATTGAGGCCATATCACACTCGAATACAATACAGTACGTGAATGTCGGCTGTCCGTTAATGTATTATCATCGTTTTTTTACTTTGATGTGACTGTTTTTTTTTTGTGTCTATTTTTTTTTTTTGGACACTTTTCAAATTAGCGTTACGCCAAATTTCAACGAGCTAAGCGGTGTCGTTCAGCTCTAGTTTGTTTCTTCGTCATGACTTACTATTTGTTTTCATTATTCGAGGATAATTTGAGACAAAGCCGCGGTGTTGAAAATTTAACCGTAGTTAAGTAATAAGAAGGATAAAAAAGACTTTTTTTTTTTTGCTGTGAATTTGCGTTGAAAAGTTGGTTTATTCATAAAAAAAAAATTGTCTGTTGTAGGTTATTTTCGACGAAGGGCTCATTATATTCTAATATGAGATTTGTTTGGCCTATTTCGAAAAGCGAAAGGTACCGGTAAAAGCACGCCAATAAGGTCGGATTATCTGCCGACTGCTGGTGCATTGGCCCACACACGTGGAAAACCGATTTTTACCGAATTGTGACGTCTATTTATTTTTTTCTAAAACATTTTCATGTACCGTAAATAAATGTAGTGGAATACATTGTATTTTAAAATACAGTTTGAGAACACCCTTGAAATTTCAGTCTGCAGGCTTATTGCACTACGTCATTAATAACTACATGTACCGGTATTTATTACTGTACAGCACCTATAGGCCTACGTGTAAATGGAGGCGCCAGGCACAAATAAATTTAAGGTTCGAAACAGCTACTTTAAGATCGATGAGAAAACTCAAAAAAGCACACGTTATTAGTTCGAAATTTTATAAAAAGCACCCAAAATTTAGTTATTAATTTAGTCACGATGTAAAAAAAAAAATCTATATTATTTTAATTTTTTAAAATTAGATTATTAGTACAAGTATGTTTAAAAATGGAATAGAAATCTTCAAAATGTATGTACAGTGCATTCATTTGGAATGCGTTAACATTCTGTACATAGCTTCCGAAATTAGAATGCTTTGCGATTTTAGTCCGTAATTTAAAAATAAAAAATTATGCATATTATTATTGCAGTTTAATGGCATGCTTTATTTATTATTTTTTTTAAATATTATAATAATTTGATTTAATAAACGTTAACTATTAATTTTTGATATCAGTAAGCATTCGAGGTCATTACGGTAGAGTTTTCCACTTTTCTTTTTGTTAGTTTACGATAACATTCTCGTATTAACAAATTTAGGTTATTTTGATTGAAACATAAGTTTTTTTTTTTTTTTTTTAAATAATAATAATAGGTACTGTATAATAATCTACAGATTTAAAATGTTGATGATTTAACCTTTCCATTTTTAACCTTTCAATTTGATTATTAAATTTATTCAATAAAAATTAAATTGCAGCGCGTAATATTTTTATTTACAGTATAATTTGCACAAGCGATTATTCATACGTAGAGTATTTATTTGTACTCTGTTTGAAATATTGTAATTTAAGAATTTGTTGGGAATATAATTATTTGAAGAATAATGTCAGAAGCGTTATTGGTTGCTTTAAATAGGATTCGATAAATAATACAATATCCGTTACTACATGAGAATAAATTGTTATTATAACTATTGTTTATCCCGAATTTGAATAAATAATTGCGGCAAAGTTATAATAAGTTTTTACTACGGCATAATAAATGCATTCATGTCATTACGGTTTTCATTATTTATTAAAAAAAATGGGGAATTTTTATCCGAGCATATTCGATTCATTGTTCGGTATACTGGTATTGGCGTGTTTACTATTATGAAGAAAAAGAAAAAAAACAAACAAACAATTAAATTAAATAATATATAAAGTGTAAGAAAAAAAGTGAGCGAGGAGGCTCGTTTTCAAATCGAGATTAAACGAGGTTAGAAAAAAGATAACGTTTCATTTCTGACGAAATTAGCGCCAACGTATTATACAAATCGGTTAAAAATTAAACATTCTTTAAGATACAATAGCACTCATTTTAATCAACGTCCGTTCTATATCAGTTTGTTGTAATAGGTTGATATGTCAATCGTTTGAATACCAAATTCATACGTGTACTATTAATTAGCCATTGTTTAAAAAAAAAATCATCCTTCATTGTGTGCAACCGCTCCTCATGTCACTAGGATAAATCATAATTAACATTCGAGATTATACAAGTTTCGTGATAACCTCAAATATTTACGCTAATTTTAAATAATTTTCTTTATCGCTAATTTATTTTATTTATCATATCGCTGGAATTAATTACGCCGTTAAAATAAAAAGTTGCGCTAACTTTTAGCGACAGTTAATTTAATAAATTAACTTAGATAAAAATGAAATTTAATTTTGAATTTTTTTTTTTTTTTTACTACCCCATTCCTAAAAAAAAATAATAAATAAATAAGCAAAGAAAAAATAAATGAATAAATACAGTACATGAAGTAGATTGAGGTTTTGTCAGTACATGTACATATAATATTTAAAAGTGGTTTGAATCCAAAGAGGATGTTTGTTTAAATAATATTCGAAAATTAAAATTAATGGTTTAAAAGTTTATTCTTTTGCTAAATTATTGTAAATTTTAGTAAATGCAATTTTGAATTTTACTGCTTTTTAATTTTTTTTTTATAAGATTCTAATACACATTCGAATACACGTTTGAAAACACGTTCAATGTGTTATTAATACGCTGGAATTAAATAAAAATTTAATAAAATTTATTAAAATGTAGTATTAAGAGCGGATGATTTCTTAATAATGATTTCGGTGGTGCAATACTCGTATTTTCCAAACATTTATTACTGGTATAGGAATACGATAGAATTTATAATTGTTTTTATTTTATTTATTTTTTTTTTATTTGAAATTGTCACCAATATGGTAAATAAATAAATTAATTAAATTGTAACCTGCATAGATTTATTTTTTTATAATTTATTACATTTGCATTTTAATAAGCCAATAATTTCTAAAACCATGTAGGCCTACAGTACTTACATAAATTAAAAAAATTAAAATAAAACTAGCATAATTCTATAGTTATTTTTAGACCCTCGCGCACATATTGACAATAATAATTTTGATTTAAGATTTGGGTGATGTGCTAGTATTGCGATTACTTTTATGTACATAAACTACGGTTAATAATTTTGCAGCTTATTGTTAATAAGATTTTGTGGACACATTCGCGTTAAATTTGATTTTTGAGGACAACCGACGCGAGCGTTAAATCGGTTTGGAGTAGCTTAGATGGTCGGATTTATTCAAGTACACTCGACGTCATCCGAACGCAAGCAGCGCGATTGTTTGCATTTATTTAGCTGAGCTTTGGAGTGGGGTAAGTAAGAGCAAAAGGCTCGGGAGGAAAGGGTGGGAGATGACCTGAATATTTCAATGACTCCCACAATTCCTTCAATAATAATAATAAAAAAAAAAAACACCCACTATCTGAAGCAAAAATCAAGCGTAGTTAACGTCAGTTCATGTAGTTAGGAGTTGGGCGCTGAACATTACCGCCTTCTGCGTTTGCGCGCATGAAACATAAAAAGAAAACTACAGTATATAACTTTATAATACATGTATAAAAATATACAGATCACAAGGATAGAACTTTGCTTATCCGAACAAAAATCACGTGACAGTTTTTCGAACAAGCCGACTAAAAAAGAAAATGAGAGAAAAATATAAACCAAGTATAGCGACGACTACACACGTATAGTCAGTGTGACCTAAATTCATTAGAGAAGAGTTGTTGGAATGATTGAAATAGTAAGCACTCGGGGGAGAAAAAAAAAACCTTTACAAAATGGCGCCAAAAAAAAAAAAAAAGGGGTTCCAAATAATAACGCCGCTTGCGCAAAAAATAAAAAAAGGGGGAACGGCAAAAGTTCAAAAAAGTTTGTTATTCTCGTACCGGTATTATTCAACTTAGTCAATTGCAATGACCCAGCTATTTTAAATGTTAAGGGTAGGTGCAACATATTGAGCAATTTTATATTTTACCAATAATATACTAGCGCTTAGGCTAATTAGTCGATAAAGTATTAAAAATTTGAGAATGTCCCTGTCCTAACATTTTCACGGATGTCACATTTAAGCGTCCAAAAATAACGCACTGTTGAAAAGTTGACCTGTTTGTTACCTTTCCTTTTTTTTTTCTTCTTTGGTAGAATTTAAAGCGCTCACTAGTATGACAGTGATACATTATTTTGAAAAACAGTTATCGATCCATAGTAGACAATAATTGTCAATTCATATTTGAGATTTAGTTTTATTTTGATTTCAATGGACAGTGGGAAAATCCCGAAAGCCTTCAAAGACCAGAATGTCACTTATTGTATGATAACATATTACATGTAGTACGGTTTTTTAGTTTCTCGAGTAGGCCTACAGTACTGTACTTGGTAAATCTGGAAATTATTTAGTTTGTTGACTTTTAATTAGTCGTACATAAACGCAACTTATAAGGTTAGATTAAGGATCATGCAATAATTTTATTTTAATGTTTTATTACCGCTTTTTGAAGAAAATAAATAATTTTTTTTAACGGGGTAGGCTATTTAACGGATAATGGCGCTCAATTCTTGTAAGTTGCTGAAATTCTGAATAAAGATTATTAATTATTATTGATTTAAATGAAGAGATATTTATCTTATTTCCAGTTTTCTAGGCACAATTAATTTTTCTTTCTGTATTAATTTAAGAATGATCTTTAAATTGGTGGACAACAGCACCGATCCATAATAATTATCATAGATTCATAGCCTAGATTAGGGGGATCTCCAAACGTTTTTGATTGCGCATCACTAGACGAAAATAATTACAAGTAGCACCCTACTTCTATGACAGCGCGAAATTTTTTTTGTGGTAAAAATGACAAATTTAGCCCCTTTAATGGACAAAATAATTTTGGCGTCCTTTTTGGGTGTCGACCAGCACTTAACGCACCCCCGGGGTACAGTACCGGTACCGTACTTTAAAAACAATGTACGGTTTTTATTTAATTTGCCATTTGTTGATATTGGATCGAGTTTAATATAATGTTGGGAGGCTACACAGAAAGATGGACAGGTGCGAGATTGAGATAGAAAGTAAAGGGGAGGGGGGTGGGGAGGGGAAAGAACGGGAAAGGTTAGAGAGTAAAGGTCAAGGGTCTGGGGTAATTAACAGTGGTAACGTTAACCTTCTCAAATGATGTTTTAAGGATTGAGGTTAGTAGTGCGCCCTCTCTCTTTGACGTGTCATTCAGCGTCTTACAATGTTATCACAGCCCCCTTCCCCCCCCTCCCCTTATGCCATTCGAGTGCTAAAATGTAAGAGCGAGAAAGAGATACAAAAAAAAATAATAAAAATAATTATGGAATAAAAATAGAAATGGAGATAATTTCTTATTGGAAAAGTAATTTTTGAGTTAAATTAAGCGGCGCCAATTTCTTACTTTTCAGATTTTTTAAAAATGGAACTAGGCTGAAACAATCGAGAGGAACGTTTCGCTCGTCAAATTAAGAACAAGGGTGCACAAATTCAAGTTTTTGGTACCGGGCAGAAAGTTTAATTTACCTTTCACACTCCCTCTCACTCATTTGTAGTACTGTATTTGATACCACTTCGTCGTGGATAGATGGAGATGAAAATAAGGTGGAAGTTAAAGGAAGGGGATGGGGGCAGGGGGGGGGGGGGGAGAGAAGATAGATTTGATAACATTTTACCTAATTTAAACAGTTATAAAACCTCGATTTAAATAAACACGATCTCGATTTTATCTGCTTGTGAAATTCGTATTTTGGTGATAAAAGAGGTAGAGATATCTGTTGTTGTTTTTATTTTTTTGTCATTTCAATTGATTGACTACTTAATTGTGTTTTTAACGTTTTCACCTTTTTCTCCCCTATCCTTCTAATCTCTCTCCTATTTCCATCCCACCTTCGCCTGACTTATTGATATAATCGCGGATTCCAATCTCGAAACCTAGTTAAATTTTTGATTCATTTTGTTTAGACGAGCTAATAGCCTCATTAAATAATTTTTCCACTGTTTTATCTTACACCTATTACCCCCGCGCCTTTATTTATTGTTCATGTCCAACCAATTTTATTGAGTTAATTTTTAGGCAAAAAAAAAATTTTTTTTTTTTTTTTTTAAATTAACTTTTTAATCACCTTTCATAATTTATGAACTTGGTTAAGCTTTTGGGGATGACGCCAGAGTTGCGTAAACTCATTGCAGTAGTTTTATCTTTTTTTATTATTATAATTTTTAATACGATTTTAAATTGGTTTTCTTACTACTGTAAATGGTTTTTATTAATAGCTTTGAACAGTTTTAAAATTAACTAATTAAAGATGCACAACAGTGTGTTAACAGGCAGTTTTTATATATTACAGTGTAGTAAAGAAATACGGTATTAAATAGGAAATAAATGGGAATAATTATGGTACTAAAATGTAAATGCGAAATATGATTTACTTTTGATCTAATTTTGTTTTTTTAGTTGATAATGAGTTAATTTAATTACCGGTATATAAATTGCAGGTAAAAATTATTATTAAAAGTATTCACAAGTAAATAAGTTATTTATATCCTGCGTATTTTAACAGGTTGCATAATAGCACACCGTACAGGTACATGTTTGTACAATACTGTCGGAGCTAATTCGGGAGAAGTGGAAAAAAAATTATTACCCGCTCCCACGGATAATGAGCAAAAGAATCACGATAAAATTAATTATACAAATAATATTAAAAGTAACCATTTAAACGTATGTATTCCTTATTGGAATGTACGCTGTACAAATGTTTAAATCTAAAGAAAGTAGAAAATATTTATAATTTAGATTCTGCCGCTTCATAATAATTATGCTATGAACACTTTTAATGCAGCATACCGTACCGTATTCAATTTAAGAACTTAATATACTGCATATAATATTATATTTTTTATACATGTAGATGTATTCTTAGTTTTATTTATTTATTTTTATTCGAAATTGTATGGAAAAAAAATGCATTTTAAAGGAAAAATTTTATATTACGAAACCTTGAACTTGCTCAATCGTTTCGTATGTTGCACTGTAAATCTCAAAAGCAGTAAAAAAAAATAATTTTCATATATAACTTTTACTTTTCTAAATAAATAATTGACCCACATGAAGATTAAGAACGCACATCTGAATTATTTTAGTAAAATGTTTGTGGGATTATTTTAAATTTTGGTATCTTAATCATATTTTTCCGTATTAAATTGAAAGCGTTTGAAATTGTTGACAACAGTATTTATGTAATGCAGTTTGAACGTTAATTAAAGTAAAAGCAGATTGCAGTAGCATTTAGCCTAATTTTGAAAATCAAGTTTAAGATTTCGTACGCTATTTTTACGTTTGCCGATTACGTAAAAGTTGACCAAACACTTGATCATGAAATATTCAAGAATTATTATTGTTAAGATACTGCAATTAAAAAAAAAAAAACAATTTTTTTTCTTTCTATAAATAATTAGCGATTAATCAAAATTTGGTGTCGAAATCGATGACTAGTTTTTGGAGGTCGCGTTTGTTGAAATACATCTCTCACTCTTTATCTTTGAAAATGGGTCATGACCTCCCAGGTTAGATCTGCATGGCGGTCAAGGAAAAAAAACGAAAGATAAAAAAGATAGTGAGAAGAAACGAATTTAATCGACACTAATACTTCAACAAAGCGTTTACATTGACCAAATTTAGTTGTAAATAATTGATTTATTTGCACATCTTTACCATATTCGAAAATAAAGATATTACAAGCACACACAAAGTTTGAATAGTTTGAAAAATAATACCGGTAATAATAATAATAAAATAAAAAAATTGAAAAGTTAAACGCGAAATAGAATTTTTATAAATAATAGCTGCTATTATTATTTTTTTTGTTGTTGTTGTTGTAATAAAAAGATATCTTTTCTATTTGGCATTGAGGGAAAAAACAAGTCTCGGTGCATCCGCTATGCGTCGCTTTTACAACGTATGGTGCGATTACCTGTAAAACTGAGGTCATTGACCGAATGTAAACATTCGACAACGTGTAGATCTCTTTTGAGAGTTTATAATATAAAGCGTCATAGCATTAAATGTTCAACCTGAAACGCACCTTTGTGAGCATTCATTATTGAAACACGTATGGAAAGGCATTGCCGTCAATAATTATTTTAATATTTTATTGCTTTTACCCATAGTTTTATTTTATCGCATTTAAAGGAAGTGTATTTAAGTTATTTTTGTAAGGAAGATCTAAAATATTAATAAGAATTTTTTTTAAAGTAAGATAATAAATAATAAAAATTAACAAAAATCAAAATACTGAAAGTAACTTGCTACCTTTATAAATTATACTGTACATATGTTAAAAATGGTATGCCATAGATAGGAATTTCGCATGGTTTTGAAGGTTGGCATTGATTTCATTACTGTATTGAATTTATTGTTGATGTCGCGAGTTTTATAATTAAATCAACAAAAATGGCTAAAGAAGTTTGTCTATCATGGAACTCTCACGGTAAAATTCTGTCGAATGGTTTGTGGAAATTCTTTCAAGAAAATTATAGAACTGATTTAGACGTATCACTGAGTGGCCATTACCTCAAAGTTCATCATTTAATTCTGGCGGTATTTAGCCCGCTGATTAAAGAAAACGAAATGGACAAATTTATTAAAGGAGACTGTTTACCAATCGATAAAGAAGACTTGCAATATTTAATAGAGTTTATGTATTGCGGTAAAATTAATGTCTCAGAGAATCGTCTTCCATATATTTTAAAAAGCGCGGAAGCGTTAGGGTTTCAAGCTCTGGCGAACGTGATTCGAAAGTATATCTCCGCTGGTAAAATAAAAATCCCCACCAAGTTAGAAAATGTTAAACAAAGCGAGGAAAGTAAGATCCAACCGGCAGACGAAATTCTTCCCAGTTCAGCCACGCCAGAAGGGGCTACAGGAGTAGCGGAAGAATTCAACGAATCTCGGGAACCAGAAACGGAATCAAGAAACAGATCAAGCAACAGACCAATAAAAAGATTAAGCGGCAAGTCAATGAGAAGATTAATCGACAGATCAATAAAACGATCAAGCGACAGATCAATAAAAAGATCATGCACCAGTTTAACGAAACTCGATCACTCGACTTTCGATCCCGTTAGTTTGCAATTTCTTTGTAAACATTGTACAGATGTAGGTTTCGATACGTTCGTAGATTTTGCTAATCACATGCGAGAGTTTCACGACAAAAAACTTCGTCACAAATGTCCGCACTGTGTGCACCGAACCAAAATCAAAACCAGTATGATCCAGCACTTGGCGTCCAAACACGGAGTAGATAAAGATGGGAATAAGTTGGAGCGTAACCTTCAATGCGATCAATGTTCGTTCACTTGCTACGCCCAATTTCAATTGAAGCATCACACGTATATTTGTCACACGACCAAGAAATCCAAATGTGAGTTTTGTAATTACGCCGCCGTGTCGAAAGCGTGTTTGCAGAAGCACGTGCGTTTGGTGCATACCAACGAACGGCCGTTCATGTGCGAGACGTGCGGGAGTCGTTTTAAGACGTTTCACACGTTCCGAAATCACGCGATGATGCACGCTGGCAAGAAACGCATGTGCGAGTTGTGCGGGGCAAACATTTCGGTGCATTCGTTCCGCGCGCATATGAAAACGCATTCGGATGAAAAACCTTTTCCGTGCAATCTTTGCTCGTTCGCCGCCAGAAAACGCTACAATTTGAAAGTGCATTTGAAAAATGTGCACAAAGTTATTTGGGGAGATTTGGAGGCGAGCGACAATCGTAAAGTTGAAACGGAAGAAAGCTTGTTCGATCATCAAACTCTGACTGAAGCTCTAATGACTATTAGCGGTGACGATTACGGAATGAATTCTTGACGGTGCATGTACCATGTAATGTTGAATTTTGTAAACAATGTTGATCGTTAAATGTGATAAATCATCATCATCATCAGAGAAAAAGTGTTGATTAATTTTTTTTTTTTTTTTTGAAAAAAAATTTTCCTACAATGCTCAAATAGCTGTGAAACCTCTATCACGAGACCAACGCTGAGACCGACTAGATAATAATGGTTTTCAAATACAAATACAAATTTTTTTTTTTGCTATTTTTAAACTTATTAAAATCGTAATTTTCTGGCTAAACATTTTTTGATTAAAATTCTATTACTGTACCGTAATTATTGTACAGTAATCTATTAAAAGACCTCTTATCTATTCAACTGGTCTGGAAATAGACACCTCCATTGAAAATGGGTGGTCACGGTCTTGCGTAGAGGGTTACAATAATATTATTATTAATACTGTAACCAATACAGAATTGGTTATTTTTTATTTACGTGTTTTTTACTTAATGTGATACTTACAACTTCTTTTTTTATAAATAAGTTATCGTACCAACAGAATAATATTGTCACGTAAAATTATGGAGTTACATATTACACTGTACATGTACAGTATTAAGTTACTGATAACATTTTGACTCTTGAGAAAAAAAATCAAATTACATTATTTTAAACGTAACCGATTTATTCCAAGTTTTTTTTATGAACAAAAAGACAAAAAACAACGACAATATTTTAATTGAAATAAATAACTTTATTTTATGGGTAAATAGCTTTAGAAATTCTTGAATTTAAAATCGCAAATAACATTAATTTTGTATAATCGGTAAAGGAGATTCTCGGTTACCGGGAAAGTACGCGAAATTATAATTATTTCACGGACAATCGAATTCAATTCATTTCAGGTCTTTCAAATTAAATTTAAAAAAATGATAAAATTTATTTTAACTGTCATAAAATTTAGTTTTCATTTAACATAATTATGCTTCCTATAAATTGGCAAAAAAATAAACAAACAAAACAAAGCATTTAATTTTTCTTGTCGGATAATCGAGATTCTACAATGAAAAAAATCATTTGTTTTAATTACAATAATTAAAATTAACTCTGTATTAAATATTTTAATAAGACAAAACTTTTAAATCAAACAATGTGATGCATTTCAATAACAAACTCGAAATTATATTAATTTTCTAGTTGAAATGATATTGCACTGGTATCAGGTAAACCTTGAAAATCTCCATCACTTATAGTCATAATAGCATCAGCAATAGCGTGATTATCACCATCTTCTTCGAATATTTGGGAATTATAATTATTATTCATCTCCATTACATCCGACGAACTGATTTTATGAACGTTTTTCAGATGTATCTTCAAGTTATATTTCTTTCTAGCGGCGTAGGAGCAGAGATGACAAGAGTGAGGGCGACTTTCGGAATGAGTTTTCATGTGACTGCTGAACGATTTCCACGACAAACTGGCCCCGCACACGTTGCACACTCGTTTTTTGCCCGCGTGAGCCACGGCGTGATTCCGAAAGCCGTGAAACGTTTTAAAACGACTGCCGCAAGTATCGCACATGAACGGCCGATCGTCCGAATGAGCTAAACGAACGTGCTCGTTGAGCCCAGCTCGAGAAGTGGTGGCGAAGGCGCAGGCGTTACATTTCAGCTGTTTCTCGCTGTGACAAATGTACACGTGATTTCGAAGCTGAAATTTCGCGCAACAAGTAAACGAACATTGAAGGCATTTAATGTCTCGCTCCAGTTTTTTACCGTCTTTATCCACTTGATGTTTGGCCGCCAAATGCTCGGTCAGATTCTTCCGAAGTTTGGTTTTGTACGCACAAAATGAACACTGATGGGGTAATTTTGGATTCTGGTGTTGTCTCATGTGGTTGGAGTAATCGGCAAACACTTCGAAGCCTTCTTTACATAAATGACAAATGAATTGTAAACTAATAGGATCGAAAGACGAATGATCGATTCGTTGATACGATCCTTCCAAATATGGATCATCGCTCGAATTTTCTTCCAGCGCCTCTACAGTTTCGACGTCTTTTAAATTATTATTTATGGTCGAGTTTTCGGACTTATCTAGTTTATTTGGTAATTTCATCGGCATATTTTCATATTTTGTTTGGGAGGAATTATTATTGTCGTGAACGGCGAGGTATTTTTTAATAACGTTGGCTAATGCTTGAAAACCCAAGGCTTCCGCACTTTTTAACACACATTGAAGGCGATTACTCGGAACATTAATTTTACCGCAATACAAAAACGTTATCAGATATTTTAAATCTTCCTTTTCAATTTCGAAATCGCCGCCTCCTTTAATGAATTTGTCGTCTTCCACTTCTTTGATGAGCGGGCAGAATATTGCTAAAATCAGGTGATGAACTTTGAGGTAGTGGCCGTTCAATGACAGATCTAAATCGGTTTTGTAGTTTTCTTGAAAGAATTTCCAAAGGCCGTTGGTCAAGGCTTTACCATGAGAATTCCATGACAAACACACGTCGTTGCTCATTTTTAATTATTGAAAAAGACATAATTAATAAACATTATGCAAATGAAGTTAAAAGAGAAGAATAATACGGCACAGCTAAATAAAAACATATGGCGCGCTACTCACGAAATAATCGATTCTAGCAAGAAAATCATGAAAATGAGTTGAAAAATTACAAAGTACAATAACAGTATTAACATTATGATTGCTATATTATTTAGTTTTAAATTTCTTTTTTTTTTTAAATGAGATGTGTTGTGTTCAGTATTTTATTGTAAAATAAATTTTTTAAATTGCGATGTGAAAGTTTGTCCTTTTTTACTTTTCATACAGTAAAATTGATGTCAACAAAGGTTCATAAACGACGTCAACAAATTAAGCTTGGAATGAGCTTTATTTTTTTTATTAAAAGTGTCACAACTTAAATTTTTATCAAATGAAATGCCTTTTAGATTTTGAAATATTGTATTAATATTTTTACAAACAGGAATGATAATAAAATTTTAAGTTAAATTATTAAAAACCGGTATCTAGAGATCTTTTTTTTTTTAAAAAAAAAAAGTTCATCTATTTTCATGCTTTAATCTTTCTTATTTATTTTTTTAAAAGCGCTTTTTATACATTTCGTATTTCATAAACCTTGCTTAAAAACAATTAAAGTACATAAATATTAATAACTAATATAAATAAATTTTATAGCACAGTACAGTAATTTCAAATTTAATCGTTAGTTGAGTCTTTCGTCTTCTTAGAAAGTTAAGCTCTGAAACACACACCGCCGTAGCGAAGAAGCGTTATTTACTGCAGACTGAGAACGTCCAATAGCGCATTAGTGGAAACACACCTGAAAGAGGTTTGCGTGCTAAAAGCGTATTTAAAAATGGCTGCCGTGTGTGAAGAAGTCGGGGGGTAGTGTTTAAAAATTTGCTTTTATTTAACGTGGAAGTTATTGATCAGTTTTAACTAACAAGAAATTGTGCGGCAAAGGCGGGTTTTCATAATTAAAGGTAAGAAATAAATTATTACTTTGAAATAATTGTTAAAGCGAAAGGAGTAAAATGGGCTGGTGTGCATCCCTTATAATAATCCTTGTATGGAGTAATAATGTTTACATGTTGTAAAACGAAGAGGGGTAGTAAGACTATCGCGAATATTTAATTCAATCGCACGCGTTAATTTATCGGGACAATTTAATTGAACTATTGAACTAATAAAGATTTTATTTTCTTTTTCAATTTTTTAATATCGGCGTTCAAAATAATTAAATTTTAATTTACGATAAATTTTAATTTAGACGATTTTCTTCCTGCAAGAGCAAAAGTACTGTGCAGTACATTCAAGCCCATGTGATTATCATCGACTAGTTCAAGCGCTGCTTGTTTAATTTGTACATCTTCGGCATTAAATAATAGGTTGTTTTAATGCTAAGAAAATAACCTGAATACAGGGTTTATATTGCAATAAATGGGTTTAAGACCAAGGTTACGATCCAATAGTGCAGAGCATAAACGGCTATGTACTGTACATAGCCGCCATGTTGTAACCTAATTTAACAATACGGTAACGAATAATGCTGTAGCCTACATCTGACGTCGAATTAATATGCATTAACGGACATCTTTTTTTTAAATTTAAACGTAATTTTATTTTTATCATACACAAATATTAGCGTATCAATTTTGGTGCAAACGTCCACGTGTTGTGACTGTTGTCACGTATTCTTATTTACGCTCAAGACCTACGTGCGCCCTTTAACTGTCCTAGAGTAGGGAGGGGGTTAATGTAAAGGGGAACCTGCTTCAAGGTTGCGTAACTGAGGGCTATAA
>JAQGAZ010002155.1:0-20174 GCA_034692225.1 Polydesmus complanatus
ACGTCCACACTATTGAGGATAATGTGGACTAGTCGAAAGTAAAAAATGTCGAATGGGAATTGTCTGCCGACTTTTGTAGGTCGACCATTCGACCTATATCTGGACGCACCTTTACAAGTGAACTATTGAAGGAATCTATCAATCGTTCTCGAATGTTGCACAAATTTTAGTTTTTTTTTTAACTTAGATACAGTATACCTTAATAAATTACGCAGTCCTTTCGATGATGGTATAATCAAATTTTACTGAATAGTATTAGGAAAATATTGGGATTCATTAAAATTAACAGTAATTATTCACAAGTTATGTTTAATAATACAGTACTGTACAGTAAAATGTTTTTTACTCAAAGAAAGCCGCCTGGCAAATACAGTACAGTATTATAATCTAGTGGTAATTGAGTAGGCCTACATTATAAAACTGCAATTTCAAAAATATGATGCACAGCGGTATTTCATGGTAATAGAGAAGAGCTGCAGTTTTGAAAATATGCAAAGCTAGGTCTAGGTATATTTTTAAAAAAATTGTTTTATCGCAACCGGCAGTCTAATACGGTAGGGTCTAATAAGAAATCCTCCTTTTATTTTTTAAAAAAAAATTATATACAGTAGTATACAATATAATGTAACATGCGACATTTTTTTCGGTCTCTTGATCATAAAAATCTGCATAATAAGTGTGTAGGCTATATAGTGCGCTGGCGTGGGAAAGGGTAAAAGATGTATTTCTGAAAATATTTTTGATAAATTCTTCTTTCAAAGAGGAATTTTTTCGCGCTACTTCATATGCACCACACGTACAAATCAACAATAATAATTATACAGTACATGTACTGCATTTATCAATACTCATTTAAAACAATACGGTATGGAGTGGGATCTCGCATTTTGCGCAAATTTTTGAGGGTCAGTTGAATCGCACTATATCCGAGTTTCACTGAAATGTATTTCAATTAACAGAAGTTAAGGTTTTCAAAACTTCATCATTCAAATAACATTTTTTATAAAAATTACAAGTTTAAACTTTTTTCATTTAACAAGAAAGTTATTAGAAATAACTTAAAAAAAATAAATAAACGTTTTCAAAAAATGTCAAAAATTTGTTTTTGCCAACTTATTTCGAAAGCTAGGAATTCAATAAAATGCCGCTATAATACAACGCCATCTCAAACCAAATAGAAAATTGTTGCGCAAGACTATCACCATTTTGACAACTACAAAATGCACGTTGATATCACACGCAAATAAAAAACTACAAACACTGAGGAGAATGAGAGTTCTCTTTATTAACAAAATATCGTTTTCCGCGAGGCTTCTAATACGCCGATGACGTCACCGAAACTAAATTTAGTACCGGGATTTTTTTCCCCCCAAGTTGAACGACGACATTAACTTTTCTTTAAACGACGTAACACAGCTTGAGTACTCAAAAGGCTTTAAAAAAAAAAATAAGGTCATAAACCCCCTTCGGCGCCATCCCTCACGCTAACTTACGCTACGTAACATAGCTCAATATTCATCTTGTAAATATAAACACACTCCAATTCTTAGCACCAAAAGAATGTTATCGAGAAGAAAATGATAATCAATAGTTGGCTATAGAAATACTGTGAATGTTGATGCGTCATTAAAGGCTTCAAACATTTCTTTACTCAACATTTGCATGGAAACGACATTTTGGCAACGCCGAAAAAATGCGCTATTCAAAATGTTAACCACAGTCAATGCAAATACTTGTAATCACGTTCTAGACATTCAAAAAAATGTTTTTCAATTCAAACACAATAACCTACAAAGATTAATCTGAAGAAATCACTAACTAATAAAAAACTTGGAAGTTGTGGTAAATCAATGATATTAAAGTGCAATTGAATGCTAATATCAGTGTAATTGAATGCATTTAGTAAATCAATGATATTAAGAGCAATTGAATGCTAACTGCATTAGTATCATAAATCTCATTTTCAGATTTCAAATACATGTACCGGCACCTTAAATAAAGTTTTTTTTTTTTTAAATACATTTAAGTTTATGATATCGCAGTATTCAGTACATGACAAGTCGCGATTAAACAGAAATCAAAACAATCTTTCATAAATTCATTGCCTATGCTTTCAGGTTGTGCACGTGCTATCAATAGTATTTTTGTTAATGCGTCTTAGAATTTTATTATTCTGCGCACGATTCAATTAAAGGGTTTTATCAACTTTATCGTATCCGCTAAACGCTATTAACATTGTATCCCTTTATATTTACGGTACATGTATTGTGTTTAAAGCTGCGCAGTGCAGAATCTAGCGTATTATAATTACGGTAATGTATTAAAAGTTAAAACTCTATTATGGGAGTTTTCGCACACTTATTTTATTCTAATGTCATGCTGAATAAAGTGGTGACGTCAATCACGTGTGCCCCAAAGTTTAGTTTTAATAAATAAAAAGTGAAAAATTCGTCACTGTTTATTTACGCACCAATGCACATGTAGGGCTACTTAGTTGCTCAAGTTCAGCCGATGTGGATTCGTATTAACAATGCAAAGTAAAAAAAAATTACCTTAAGAAAATGCCGCCCATTAGAGCCCATTATAATAGCAAATTATTTAATGTCAGAATTAAAATTAAAAATAAACTTCAGTGTACTGACTGATAAGAGTGCATGTACCATTATTATGATGTAATTCGCCCTCTGTATGTAATTCTATATAAAACCAATTCGTGTTACGCTACTGTATGATTAAAACTGCATGTTTTTAATGTTTGCACATTTAAGTGTGGCTAAAAAATGAAGCAAAGTATATTACACAGAACTATTATTGCCAAAACGAAGAATTTTCCGCTCAATTTCAACTGTCAAATCAACGGTAGACGTATATTGGACATGTGAAATGGAGCAAAACATTCAAAAGAGTAGAAAGTATAATCAGTTTTAATCTCGGAGGGGATGAATAAGAATTTGATAAACGATTCATTCCATGGAACTCAGTAAATAGCCAGATTCAGAAAAGCTTTTTTAATCTTTCCAGACTTTTCTGTAATTGAAGCTTTTCTAACTGTTAGAAGAATGCTAGTTCAGTGAAGTGGAAAACAATTCCGGAACACATATAATAAATTAAAAGTACATTCCCAGTTCCTCGATTCCGAGGAATTCGCCTAGACTCATCCATTTGATTTTACAAAAACAATATCGTAAAAATGATTAATTAATACCACTTCTGCTAGCTTTTTCTTTTTACTCATAATATACTCGGATTGCATTAGTTTGCCATTCATCACCCAATTTTCCAATTCCCCAGAGATTCTGGAAAATAAATTCCATTACTCAAAAAAATAATAACATATTGTAACTTTGGAGAAAATAATTATCCAAACCACACCATTTTTAATTAGATACGAAGTATAATATTTCATAAAAACTTTTTAAAAAAAGTTATTAATGGTAAACAAAAATCCGTTAACCGAAATAGACGCGTAAAATGTATAATATTTATTATTTATTTTCTATAATTAATACAGGAGCAACTCGCAATAATAGCTCTTCGCTTAATGGCGTTTCGCATTAACAACGTTCTTAAATCTCCATCCGCATTCCTAATTTCTATTAAACTCGTACTCAGTGTTGTCCAGAAGGAAACACATCTGCTATCGCCAAAATGCATTGAAGCCTATAGCGATTCACTTATGGCAAAGACTCGGTCCCAATTGCGCCATTATTTGGAGTTATTCCTCTACATCAAGCCTACTGTAAACTATAAAATTGACTAGCATTTAATGCTTTTCGCATAAGTTTTAAAAGTGGTCAATTTTTAATGAATTAATACGTTAAAATATAAATGCATTAAGCCATCTTAAAATACCGGTATAAAATAAATTTAAAAAATATAAATTCTATTAAAAGTTGATTGTTCAGTTATTCACATTAAATTGAACGTCTAAATAAAACAAAACAAACACAAAAGTTCTGCAAACTCCAAAAGTTTCAAAGCTGGAATAAGTATTGTAAGCGTTATGTGCCCTTGATATAATCTATTCTAAAAATGATTTAATTACATGTGAACCTTTTCCACGTGCAGTATTAACGACTGCGTAAATGCGCAAATATTTCGATACCCATATGTTTGGTCAGTCTGTATGCACGTATGAAATAATATTACACGAAAAGTCACTCTGCTACCAACGTGAGCGCGCGTATATCCCTTACATTCAATGTCGTGTATTCCCCGAGGTATTAATCGGATCCGCGCATCTTTCCGCACGAAATGTGCGGAAAATTAACGTCAGACGTCGGACCCTGTAAAATGGCAAACACGCACTACGTGTAAAGCCAGCCACGTCCACCGCCAGGGGGAAGTTTTGAAAAGGTCTCATCATCTAAAGCCTGGATGGGGCTCGAGGTTAAAGAGAATACAATCTGATAGTGTAGGAAACACCTGCTTTCTCTCGTTAACATCAATCGTTTTATCACTGATTTGGTCGAGAAGGTTACAGTATTCTTCTCGACTTTCATTTCTCATTACACAGCAACCACAAATTTAACGTACAACTAAAGCCGGAGATAAATTTAGATCAAGCTCGTTCTATTAACCGCCTACTTAGCAGTAAAATGAAAGAAAACAGTTTTAAAAAATACACTTCAAAGGAATAAAAAAAGCTCTGCTAAATAGAAAAAAAAAAAAAACTTTATGATTAATGACCTTTTAATTGGCTTCACGACACAATACCCGTAATATCAAACTTAAAAACAATCCAGCTGTTAGCTTATTACAGTTATTTTTTCTTTTTCTAATTCTAGAAAGCTAAAAATAATTTAAATGAAGCATATATTTTTTTTACTCGAAATAATATTATGTTAAAAAAATATTGTTTATGAGGAAGCGAGAGTGGGTGGTTAGCACAACGAGTGTTAAGTCGGTCATAGTTATTTCAAGTGGGATGGCCTCAATCGCCTGGGTTCATGCTAAATACCATTTCGTTATTTATAAACAGCGCGTTTAGTAAACCTCGGTTAGAAATCCATTAGCTCTAATTAACGCAACCTCCTCCGTCAATCAATTTCCAGCATCTTTAGAAATACGTTTGTTTACGTCAAAATGGCAAATGCTTAAAAATAAGAACTATCGTAATGTCGAAAAAACGCTAACCATTTTCCTTTTATGCTTGTGTTGCCATGGCGACGTCAATTTCGAATTAAAATTAAAATAAAATTAACCAATTTATTATAAGTTTACTTATATAATTATTACAGTGCAAAAATATATGCCGATATGAGATTAAATTAATCCTTCAAATGATTTGACGCGCGATTTGAGTCTCAAAAAAAAAATTGGAAGCCTTTAAAAAAATTGGTTTTGAATATTAAAGCACGGGAGTTGACTTTTACACTTATTACCTTATACAGTATTATAAATTGCGTTAATTCTTAAAAATTATTTTAAATATTTGCATACATGCACTGTACTTTTAGTATTTCTTTACAAAACCAACAAAAAAAAAAATTAAAAAGTTATTTATTGCTGTTGCCTCAAACTATAATTTGCAACAGTTAAAATGAAGAAAAAAAAATCATTTTCACGGATTGTTTTCCCATCTTAAATTTCAAAATAAACTATTATGAGTTAAATATAAACCGTAAAAGGTTTCGAAAGTTTTAAACAAACATAAAAATACTGCCAATCATATGTTTATTTATAACAACCTGCCCTAATGTAAATCGGAATGTAAACATTGTTCGAAGTAAAAGCACGATTGTTTTCCCCCATAGTATTCTTCAACAATATTTTAAAACTGAAAACTACATCTTTCTCGAACGAAACTTTAGTATTTTAAAGCAAACACACAATCAATAAATTTGGTTGTCCGCTCAGTTTATTTTGACAACGGGCGACCAACCTACCAATAAATCATATGAGCAAGGGAACGAACTTTTGTTCTGAGAAATAATAATAATGACGATCGATTGGTTCGACATCGCTTGTCTACACAAACCACGCAAAAACAACAACAAAAAAAAAAATATGTCAAAAGAAATCGAAAATAAATGGAGCAAGCGCACGCGCATTTATTCGAATGACCTATTGTTACGTGGTCAAAACGCGTCATTACCACCTTAAAAATTTCATTTTTCCGCAAAAGAATAAATGAAAATACAGCATCACAATGAAAAAAATTTGCTAATTATACTTTTAAATTTAACGAGAATCCTACCTCACCTCCTTTACGGTACACGTATTTTATTATTAATAACTTCAAAACAATGGCATTCTTTGCCTTTAAAAATAAAGTAAACGTAGCGGCCTGCGCTTGACCATAATATCAAATACATGTAATATTAACACAGTAGAAATTTTTGTTTTTTAAAAAAAAACTTCACTTGCGAAATATAGAAAGCTTATAGTTTCGCGTAACATTAAATTCCGGTAATGGATTTTTTTTTGCCAAATTGCAACTCAATAAACCAATATAAATACATGTACAGTAATGAAGGTAAACAAACGTTACTTTCGAGATACAGAATACACTTCATTTATCAAAAGCATTTTTTTTTAATTGTAGACTAATTCTTATACTAAAATAAAAAATAAAAGCATATAGCTAACATATACCGGTACGGTAAAAACAAAATACATGTAGATGTAAATATAGTTCTACAAAAATTTTTTATTTTGAATAATACAGTAAACCTCCAAATACGAGTAAACGTAGTAAAAAAAAAGTTACAACTTCTCGAACATCTTTTTCTTGAGATTGGCTAACCTTGAGGCGGTGAATAAATTATTAGAAAGTTCAGAAAAAAAATTGCTGAATGTGACGAGCCAGTTCCATAAAATGAAAAGATGAGCGAGAAGGGTCGACCTTGGGATCAATTCCACCGGTGACGATTCGGTTAAGAGTGGAAAGTAGGTGGAGAGAAATAAAACGCACGGAATGAAATCGATTTTGAGTGGCGAAACCCTTCAAAATACACTGCATAATATAAATAAAAAACTAAAAAAAAAAAAAAAAAGTAGTTAAGTTTGAAGATGCTTTTGACATACAGTAGAAATAATCAATTTGAAGTCGAAACGGTTTTCAATATGAAATTCACCCTTTTTGTTTGGCTTTCCTTTTCTTAAGAATTTGACCTCTATTACGAAGATATTGCGAAGATGGACGCGATAATAAGAAATGCTGAGAGATGCGAGCCAAATTATCAAATCCCCAAGTTTTCCTTTTAACAAAATTCGCCGACTGCTTTTTTTTTTCTTTCCCTTTCTGTTCTCGACAATTCATTAACCTATCACTTTTAAGAGGTCGAAAGCATTACCCAAGTAAAAATAAAATATCCTCCTCGCCAGCTGCGTTCGTTCCGCAGAAATCTTAACAACTTCTTTTTTAGATTGATACTTAAAAACGCTGATAAAACGTACGTAAAATATTTCCTCTACCCCTTTTTTTTAAAAAAAAATAAAAAATTAGGTTAAAAAATTTCAATATTTTCTGAATACCATTACAGGGTAACAGATGGCAGATGTTTGCGATTTCCTAGTTGATGCACGCCATTATTGTTGACAATTTACTAATATTAAAATGCATTAAGAGAATTGGTTTTTCACTTATAAGCTTAGATATCGTTAGGTAAAATTCACCACTCTAAATTAAAAAGATAATGATGATAAAACATAACAGGAACCTTTTTCACAAGTGCAACAATGCAATAAAGAAATGTACGACAATGAATTAAAGAAAAAAAAATCGTGTGAAGAATTAAAACACTGAAATTGTTCTAAGAATAAATAAAAATAGAAACTAAGCCTAAATAATAAAATCAACTTACAAAAAAAAAATGCTAAATTTTAATATAAAACCGTAAAGCATTCTCGCTTTCGTGGTTCGTTGCCACCAGCACTGGTTAAACTACCACAGTAGCTAATTTTGGGCGAACATGTGCAATCTACGCATTATTATTAAGATGGCCTTTATCCTTTTCTGTTAAATTGCTGTATCAGTTGTATTGTCATTAATTTTTTGTATCATAACCAGTGCAAACACCAAATAAAATAAAAAGACGCAAACTGAACTTCCATTTTCAACGCGTAGATTTATTTAAATCGATGCAAAATATGGTGTAAAAAAATAAAAATGTTAGTAAAATGACGGGTCACAAAAACAAATTTTTTTTTTTAAGAAAAATTCACTCTTTAAGTACTGTACATGTACCGTATATAATAAATTGACAAAGCAAATAACTTCGAAAATATAAGCGGAAATTAGTGCTAGCAAAGACTCATGGGAAAACGTAAATTGACATCTAGAAGTGCCTTGTAATTTAGTAGAACCGCAATAGCCAAAATTTGAAAAGATAGGTCGATGTGTATCAAATTCGAGAATTTTGTAATTGACTTTTTTTATTCTTAATCTATTACGGAGTAAAACAATCCCGATAAAAATTTATTAATTCGTAACTACGTATTTATGAAGTACGACCATCCTTATTGTTCAGAAAATAACGTCGCATGGAAGAAAAAGCGTAAATGGCTCTCATTGTAAATGACGTACATGTATTAATATCAATGTCAGCTGGATCGCTTCTTCTCACCCACATCATATTCCCTCCGCTCGCCAAGGAATGAGTCATAAAAAGCAGGGTTGGGTGAGAAGATCGACCCCCCAAGGAGACGTCGCGTGGAAGCTGTGAACTGATTTAGGTTACTCAACACTAGCGCAAATGTACAAGAAAAAAAAAAAAAAAAAAAAAATAAAAAAAAAAAAAAACCAAAAGAAAAGAAATCCGTTCCAACATCCGAATACGTGTTTTTCTTACGTCCCCTCAAGTATTGCACACAACCGAAGAAAAACAACACGTCATTTTAAACAGGCATACGAAGAATGGGGGAAAAAATGACATATACATCGGTTTGCACTTCTACTTTTTGTGTTTTTCATTTATTTCCAACATGCAATTCGAACGTGGCATGCGAATATTAAGCCTGAGCAACCAACAAATCTTTCTTTAAAAAAATAAAAAAAAAGAAGAAGAAGAAAAAATACCTATCAAATTAATCATCCGAAAATTTTCTTAAAAATTTATCGCTATAGAAACTCATCATTCACCATTTGCAAAGATAAAAAAATACGCACAAATTCAAAAAAAAAAGATGATTCAAACCTTAATCACGTGTGCAACAGCAATTTGAAGTAGGGAAAAAAATAATATCGTATTATAAAAATTTGCATGTGTAAGTAATGTGAAGGCCAATCAAAATAATCCCAAATTCACACTCCTCTCGCGAAAACCGTTGTAAATTTAAGCAGGTTAATTCCGTTTGAAACGGTACATTTCCTGTCGTTTTCTTTTTTATAAAGATAAAGATGACGTTAACATCTTCCGATTTTCATTTACCGCCACTCCATCATTTCATCCAATTTAAGCGTCAAAATTGGAAGTGTGGGACGCTTCATTCAACGATGAAATTATATTAAGTACACTTGTGACACGGAGTTTTAAGCCCTCTTGCGGTGCTCTATAAAACCGATAAAAAAAAAAAAAACATTTTAAACCTGTCTTTAGCTTACCCCCAAACCCCAATCGATAGAATTTGAGATAAAGTGGAATTGAAAGAAATAAATCTCGACTTTTAACTACGGAATTTGCCCATTTGCGTAATTATAATTTAAAATATTTTTGATAATATTCAAAAACCAGTAAAAAAAAATGTAAGTTTACATTTTTCTACTGCACCATTTTCAAATTAGAATTTCAAATTAAAAAATTTAGATAGCATGATTTGTCAGACAGAAGATATCGAAGATATTATTGGCAATACATTGTACAGTATTAATATTCTGCGTACACATTTTCCATAATCATTATATTTATTCCAATCCGTATTTAATTTATTTTAAATTATTTTGCGAACTGCAACTTTTAACGTAGTTTTAAGGTTATTAATAGTCTCATGTGTACTGTATTCGCACACATTGTAAAATTAATACTGAAACAGACGCAACGGTACTGAAATATAAAAAGTTGCTATAGATACTGTACTGGCATTTAAATTCGTTAATCTTACGGGAAGAAATTCTTTTTTCTTGAAATAATATTTTTTTCTTTACGATGTTAATAAAATATTTAATTAAAATCAATTGCCCCTCCAGTTACGCAATTTCACTTTAATTCTATTAAAAAATTTAATTATACTACGCGCAACTAGAAATTATACAGCCAGATTGTGAATAATTTTTTATAATTATGCTATTGCGTTCGTAGATGTGATGCTGCAATTAATTTAATAAATTAACACTTATACAAAATCGCGAGTTAATTCGGTAAAGATAGGGCAGCCAAAACCAAATCAACAACATCAACAGCAGGTTTTAGTAAGATAAGTAGGCGTTAGTGACACCAAAAATGTGTTTTAATTTCATTATTTCTTCTCGTATCAGGCGTATACTGTACTTCTATAATAAGATTTGGTCCCAAAAATAATTAAGAAAAATTACAACTACCGTATTTGATATGGAACCGATCTCTATCTAAAATCTCATTTCTAAGGCTAAATTTAAGAGCTAATTTTGAAAAACTAACCCGTGTAAATAACAGATTACTGTAAATAATAAATTTGTTTCTTTCCTCTCCCATAAAATTCAAACTGAATCACAAACTTATTAATTAAAATTTTACAAAATGTAAAAAAAAAATTTAAATAAACATTAAAAAAAATATTTAAATAAACATTAAAAAAAATAAAAATAATAAAAATTAGATATTATTACAGTATAACAAAAACGTAAAAGTATAAAAAAAACGCATGTTTTATTCACTTTTTCATCTAAATTCATTTAAAAGTTTTAGCAAATAAAAAATAAGAAAATGAGAGCGCGGTCCATCACGTCCTCTGAAATTATCTTTAAGCGCTTTTTTTCAAATTGATAGTTTGGAGTGTTCTATCGAACGAGTCCAAACTGGCACATCACATAATTCAACCAAACATGATGCTTGTAAGAATTCCTTTTCTTGCGAGAAAAAGAAAAGAAAAAGAAAAAAAAAAATGAACGAAATTGAAAAGAAGATTTAATCCACGAGAAAATCAATTGAGTTATATATGAAAAGTTAAAACTTCTTTTCCCACTCATTTCCCGTCGACTCTTTGTATAAAAATCACATTTGTCAACCCGTTTATCTTTCGGCATAAATAAGGAATTGAAACCGGAAACGAGAGTAGCGAATGGGCGGGGGGTCGTCAACCCTTCGGTCCATTGTCACAAACCAAACTATCTAAAAACGTCGCCAAGACTCCTCCATTCAACTTTTACGATTCGCATATTAAATCATAAACCATAATCACGTTTTGTTACCCAACGCGTTTAGCATATATTTCTTCTACGAATTGTTTGTGTGTATCCCCAAAACACCGCCTTCTCAAATCCACTATCTTCAACTCTTTAAACGACGAAGAAGTTAAAGTAAGAATGAAATCGGAAAAGAGGAAGCAAATCAGTCTGAAAATACCCACAAGTCGAGCAAATTGCCATTCAGCGCGTACATATTGTTTTACGAGCGTAACCGAGTGAGCGCGCAGTCAACAACCGCAAAATACAAAGAACTTCAATCAGGAAAAATGAAGTAAGAGTATCAAATAAAAAAAGAAAGGAAAAAAATGAAGAAACCGACGGAGATATCAAAACCAAACAAAAAAAAAAAACGAAATAACCGTAAAAGCAGCTATCTAAAAAAAAGCGATTTATCGAGTTTCAAATTCCTTGAGACTAGGATCTTATTTCGCCATCTTTAATACGTACAGCTACTCGATGACATAATTAATTATCAAAAAAAAAAAAAAATTACTATACCGGTAGATTATTTCCAAATTAAAATACTTTAGCAGTGCTTTATATTGAAATTATTTTTTATATGCTGTATATTTATGCGCTCTATTATTTTTTCTTATAAACGATTTAAGCTTATGAATACATGTATAATATTTACCATTCTTAAAAAAAACAATCCTTTTAAGACTTCAATAATAAAAAAAATTTGACTTTTGATAGATACCGGTATATATATATATTTTTTTTTACTATGTTATACTACTTATGCAATATTTATGGCGCCACGCAACCCATTTTTTATTCATTTTGTCAAGCAAGCATACTTCCGGATCTTTTATCGGCATACAATCATGTAAATTTAAAGAGTGGATATAACATACCATTAGCTAATACACTTCCTTTCTGAGTCTGACGTTGATGCCATAATATTATCTTAGCAATTGGGAATCGACCGATAAATTGAAACCACTTTAATTTTATTCAATTGAAAAGAAATATTTTTTTTTTTTAAATTTTAGATTAATCCTACAAATGCATTCACGCTTTCAAAAAAATAAATAAAATCGGGAGTTCATTTTAGCATCCTAACATCAATAATTTTTACAATAATTTTCAACGTAAATGTCAATTACAAACACATAATACAGTATTGCATTAAACTGATTTCATCGCTAATAAACCTGGAAATTGAAATAAACTTATGTTTTTATCATGATTTTACTGAATGAACTTAAAGCAATTTTTTAACAGTTAAAGTTAATAAAAAATTCAAAAAAAAAAATAAAAATAAAAAGATTTTAAACATTTGCAAAAATGTGACTTGCAAGGTGAATGCACTCATCGATTTATTTTTTCATTTCTAATAAAAAAAAAAATAATAATTTTCTTTTCCTATAATTTTCAGATTGTCCGAATGTTCATAGTGGTGGTGACAATGTTCGCCATCTGTTGGCTGCCCTATCATCTCTACTTCATTTACATCCCATTGGACACTAAAGTCACCGAAACGGAGTACATTCAACATGTCTACTTAGCTTTCTATTGGTTAGCGATGAGCAACGCCTGCTACAATCCCATCATCTACGTTAAGATGAACGCCAGGTCTGAAAAAGTCATTGCTTCTTCTTTCCCACCCTAACAAAACTATCCAATAATTCACTAGAGGAAAATTTCCTAAATTAGATCCACAGTCCGAAAAGTATTTCTGTCATATTTCTTCCTATCTTTGACAGTGTACTTCACCGTTTATCACATAACAAATCGTAGGCACGTCCCAAACCAAACATAAGCCAATCTCGCAAATGATTAGCTGGGCGCATAAAGGCAGAAGAGAGAGAGGGAGAGGGTGGGTTATTTCGGCTCGCTATACACTTCTATTTTATAGACTTTTTTGACTCACTACTATTCCATTCCTCTTCTAACCTAATTTTTTTTTCTTTTTGTTCCTTCGTGAACTTTTGCTCTATATTTAGAAACAATGCTAAGCTAAAAGTAGTAGAAAAGAACAGTGCCGACGAAAAGATTTCATTCGATTGATCTTGCTCTTGATAATGTTAATAGAAACCACTTCTTCGCCAAAAAACAAACATCCCACCTCGAGTCATATTCTTCCGCTTTCTTCAAATACTCATCCAAGGCCTTTCGACATTTTAGTCTCAAAAGAGTCACTATTGATTTTGAAATTCGGATGAGGTCGGAGAACTTTACCTATTTTTTTTCTTCTTTTTCTACAGCATCATTCTGACTCACACATGAGTTCACAACTTCCTCAATGTCGTCTTTCCTATTAATGCGTTTAAACAACTCGGCAAAAAATAATTTGGAAAGTTCAAAATTCTACGGTTTGAAAAACTTTGACCTATTCCAGTTGGGTTCACAGTTGTAGAAAACGAATTAGGCTTTGCTATTGTGTTTCAGCTACGCAAATTGGAATTACCATTTTACGTGAAATAATAATTATAATTGGCTTTGTTATTCTGCTTCAGCTAAACAAATTATAATTATTTCACTTTAAATAGTAATTGACAATCAAACATACGCGCAAACCCTATGCTTAAAAAATATTGTAATTCAAATTAAAAAAAATCATTAAAACCTCTTTTAGCTAAAAATAATTATTTACAAAAACGAAAAATCCAAAATCGGTGAAGTGAAAATTCAATTCCAATAAGCAGTTGTTTCTGGCAATTAGTTTTGGCTTAAATCCATCGATTTAGTTTTTACTTTAAATCCCACTAATGATTAGATTAAAATGTCTCCATAGAAAACGTATTTTAGCTATCTTTAGAATACAATCCATTATCAATCACTATCTTAGAGCCTAAATTAATGAACGAAAAAAACCTCCCAAAACCACATGTTATTTAAAAATGATTTCCTTAGATTGAGTAATATTGAAGGAAAAGTTTCCAAATCTGTAAACAACATACGCCCGAATTTATCAGACAAATCTCATAAAAAATGAGCATAAAACCCCAACACGAAGGACAAACGAGATTTAATAATATAGAAAAAAAAAACCCAAAACAATATAGGTAAATGTTTACGTGAAAACGAAGCCAATAATAGTCTTTTTTTTTGCGCGATGTCTGTTTACAATTTTTATATTCGCCGTATTCGCACACGTAAAATCTCAAATGTAAATATTTGCGCGATAAACTTGTGCTGACGTGCAATAACATGCAAAGAAACTCAAAACAAGCTTAAAAATATCTACAAGCAATAGAAACAAGCTACTGTACCGGCATCGTACTTTTTTTTATCAATGTTTAATAGAAATATTGTTTATTCGGCTTTACCTTAATTTAATAAAACCACAGAAAAATAATTTCCCATTTTAATCAACTTTCTAATAGACTACCGGCATTGCTTATATTTTATTTTAAATAAAAAAATTCATTAGAATTTAGATCGTGCTACATTAAATACTAATATGCTACAATAATTATAAAATAAGTATATGTTTTTGGCAATTTCGCGAGAAAACGGTTTTCGTTTATTTTACTTTCAAATTATTTTATATCCAATATGTTTGAACAAACTAATAGAAAAACTACGTTATGATTCATCACGAAAAAAGTTTTCTACATCTTTCTGGTTATTTCAAAATAACGTAAATAAATAGGGCTTAATATTCCAAGCGTGTGGGAGATTTTAACCAACCCAAAAAAAAAAAAAAAAAAATTAAATAAGTACCATATCAAGTATAAACCTTGAACGCATGTGTATGTCAGTGTTGGTTCGTTACAACATATTCACCATAAAAAGTTATACCGTATATATTTTAGCCGAACATAAATAATCTCATCGCAATTACTTGGTTCTTCTTTGCGAAGGCGTTCACTGCCTATTTGCATAACAAACAACACTTCCACTCCAAACTATCCTAATTATAATTTACCATAAATTACGACAATGTCAAAAACAACACAATCACTGTCATTTCTTGAAATTTATTTTGCAAAGCTTCGAATAACAAAACCTTTACTTGCATTATTTTAATTTGAATGCTTCATAAGTAGAAACCGAAATTTTGTCAAACTTAATCTTGGCATCAACGTCAGTAGGTTTATCGTAGTGCGATTCGTTAGTAACTTGGTAGCACACTTTTATTCAACGACGAACTAACCTACATAAGTTTCCAAAAACAATAATTTTTGATGTTGTATTAAAAAACGAACGTTGACAAAATGATTAGATAACTTAATAATTTTTCTCATTAGTTGTATCTGCTGCGAGAAATGTTGTCGAAGTTAATTACCCTCAAACATGTTCTAGCTTAATATGTTGTAAGACGACAACATACGCGTACATGTATTTTTTTAATTAATTAGCGAAATAGGAGACAGACTACACGCGCAATTTGATTTCGTTGCTCTAAATATCTTTTCGAGGTCCATACATATGTTATTTACATCAAACACCTCTGTTTGAAACCTCTGTTCTATGTAATTAACGTGTCAGTTCTTCGTCGTACTACTTTTTCCGGCCACTTCACTTCAATTGCCGATACGTGCGACCTAGCAGGTTCCATCCAAGTTAATGGAGAGAGTGCGAGCATCCACACAGCATTAGAACCCTAGTCATAACGCGTTTCTTAATACTACGTGACGATCATCGTAAAACGATCGTTTAAAAAATTTATTAAATTCATTTCTTATTTTAAACGATTTATTTGGATCGGGCATTTTAAAGGGCATTCTCACCAAAAAAATAAATAAATATATTTAAATGCATCTTTAACATGATTATAATTATTTGCTTGCGCGAATAGTTTAATATTGAAGAAGTTCTACTAACAAAAAGTAAAATACGTAGTAGCATACTGCATTAAAATGTTTAAAAAAAAAAAAAAAAATTTATATCTTCCATAAAAATGTCATTGCAAAATGATGATGTTTGCACCGTAGTTTCAAAATACTGAACAGTAGTTAGGCCCTACTGTACATGTAAATAAAACATAATAATTACGCATTATTATAGTACATCGACAAAATTATCATAATATTTTCATATTCTAGTACGGCACTCGTCATAAAATACATGTAGGCTACAAGTATTCAAAAATAATAATAATATGTACTGTATAATTATTATATAAGGTTGCTTATGCATGCATTTTGTCTTACGAGATAAAAGTGTTGAAGAGCCTGTATGCGGACTAAAAGAAAAGTGACCAGATTAAAATTTATGACATTAAAATGTTTTTAAAAAAAAACTTAAATCTCCTCAAGCAAAAGTTTGTTACTCTCCATTCTGCAGTAGAACTAAATAAAATTTAATGTTATTTTTGGTGATTTGCGACCTCTGTGGATAGTCGCACAGCTCATACTTGCTCAAAAGTTCTGCCTAATAAACAAATAAAATTAAAATAATGTCAAAGTAAAGTTTTAGTATAAACAACCTTTTGAGCAATTGACATTTTAAACAAATTTAAGCATCGATAATCAAACTCTTAAATATTTGAACTTGTATAACAAACTCGGTAAAGAGCTTTGGGCATCAGCGTTACATAATGTTCCCTTCCCTCCTCCCCCCCTTTTTTTTTTTTTTTTGCCGTGCAACCAACCAAACATCCAGTCAGCCCCAAACTTTGCGAATAAGCCAAACAAAAAGAACTTTTTACTTATAATTTGTTGTACGTGACAAGTCCCTGATGTTGGCTGATGACAAAGATAGCAAGAGAAAAGTGTGAGGAAGATCAGCATCCTCGTATTTCCCGTATGTAATCGCGAGCTAGTAGAGCGTTAACATCACAAACAAAATTGAGCGAATGAACGAGAAGAAAAGCTGAGATGAAAACAGCACCCAATTAACCCTCATCTCACGATCAATTAATTGAACATCAAAATCTAGAATTACTAACCCTCTTCCTTAACTCCCTTCTCACCATCCATACGCACGAAATTTTTCTTTTCAAAACAACTCTCGCTAACTTACTCACATACGACACCATTTCAATTAAACTCGCGCGCTTATTAATTAATTTAAAAATAAGAAAATCGTACCGTACAATAGTTCAATGTATGCAACAGGCCTACATTACCGTTAAAAAAACTAAAAAGTTTCAAAGTCAAACACCTCATCGAGAAAATACCCAAAAAATTAAAATCACTTTAAAAAATACACCGTAGTATTCATTTATAAATTAGATTCTCTGTACTGTATAGGCCAATTTTGCCCTTTAATTAACTTTAATCAATTCCATAATATTTCTTAATCAAATTGTTAGCAACTCATTTTCCCAATATCCACATTTGAATTTAGCATTTCAATAATTCAATCCATTGAAATAATAGCATCTTCATTTATTTTTTTATACCATCAAGATTCCGCAGGTACTTTCTCACCGTGATCCGTTGTTGCAGACCTTTACCCGGAGGTCAACCAACCAGTGCCAACAGTTACGGCGGTCAAAGCGCCGGTACGTGCAGTTTAATTAAAGCTATTGTACTAAAAATAATTTTTTTTTCTCCTTTTCTTTCCAGGGACTAATCAGTTTAGTATGTGCGAACGGATAAGCATTTTCCGTAAATTATCTGACAAAACCCAAATGAACGGAGGCGGCGACCACCTGACGCCCCAATCCTTTCAATGCAACTTACTGTGCGTTGGAGCAAAAGAAAATAGCTTGGATTTTCCGATGAAAGAAGAAAATGGAAACACCGTAGTCCGCGTTCCGAACGGACAAAACGGTGACGTTGGCAAATGGTTGTCCATCCGGAAAAACAGCTCAAACAATCCGCCGAGCGTAGTCTTATAACTTCCTTAAACAACATTATTTTACAGTATATTTTTTTTGTTACCGTATATAATAATTGTACGTTAAACCGATAAAAAAACTATAATGTACTCTATTGATCATCAAACTCATACGACCAATGACCAAATTGTTCACTCATTTCAGATTTTACTAAAACTATTTTTCAATTTACCAATATACTGTATCTCGACGAAACCGTAAAAGCAAGAAGTCCGATTTGTTATCATTGAACCGTGTTATGCAACAAACGACCGATCAAAATGAGTTTTTTTAAAAAAAAAAAATTCAATGAAAACTATACCATATTTAAAAAAAAACTGAGACATACAATTACGAATTAAACCCTGTCTGCATAACATTGTTCAATTAAACTGTCATTTATAATACGTAATTATAACCAACTTCTTTAGCAAGTTGTATACGTCGATGTTTACTTGATGATGAAACAAAGAAATCAGTTTGTGATGCTAATTAAATTATTGCTCACTTCTATTACAGTTTGTCTTTCTTAAACATAATTTTACATATTTCCCAAAATAAACAAGAAAATGCGAAACAGCATGCAGTATAATATCATATCAACTAAGAGGTAACTTACTGAGCCAAACGTCGATCAACCTCGACGATCTTTGGGAGTTGGTGTTTCCATAGTAACAAGATCAAGCACATTGTTGGTCAAAAGAACAGACACCAGTTCCAGAATACGTTTAAGTACTGTAACAGAAAAAAAATATATTTTGAAAAACAGTTTTTAAACAATAAATTAATAATAAAAATAAAGATCTTAAATAAAAAATATCCATTCTGAGAACTCAGCGCCATAAATCATAATTATAGTCTTTTAGCTACTCTATAAACTAATCCTTCTTTTTTCGGAAAGACTGTTACGTGATTCAATCTGGCTTCTAAAATTTGGGTACACAAGTCTCAAGAAGCAAGAGTCAACGATTAATCAAGATAAAGTAATATATTTACTGGTACTTGGTCGATAGATGGGTGGAACTTGTCAAAGATGTATTGGACGAAGCAATGGTCTCATGAAACGCCGGAAGAAGACCGTTGGAAACATGAGGAAGGTATGGTGCGGTTGATAGAACAAACACTGCAGCTTTTAGATGCAAGGATGATGAACTCGATTCAAGGTAGAGTGTACGATAAGATTCGGGCACCTTTGGGGGGAGCAGGGTATTTGAGGGAAGGGGGGAACTGGAATTGTATAAAGATTTATGCGAGACTGCGATGTGGGGCGTTAGTGCCGAGGTGGGGTGATGTTGCGCAAATAACTTGTCTATGTGGGAAGGGACCGGAAACATTGGAACATCTTCTAGATTCATGTGAAGAGATGCGGGATTATCGGGAAAATATATGGCCGTTGGTAGTTCCACACTGGGAGTTGTTGTTGAAGGAATCGGATTATGTAATCGGTTCGTGCCAAGTGGGTTGGGAATATTTACGAAGGAAGAAAACGTTCACAAAAGTAATGGAAGAGTCTAGGATATCGGTGGCTGGACAACAGGAAGAGGAACGACCGACGGCGACACTTTCATGATAAGCAGGTTGTGGGATGGTTAAATGCGAATGAGAATTTGTAAATTAAGAGGAATTGCTAACCAAGGTAAACCTCTTACTAATAATAATAATTAAGGAAGGCTATTGGCGGATGTAGACATTGATATTTAAATTATTTTCATTCTTTATTGTATTTTCAGACATAGTTGTAAGAATTTGTATATTTGTAAACATACATTTGAATAAAACCACTTACTAATATAAAATATACTGGTACTTTTAACAGCACTTTTAAGTACTTTTTTAACAAGATTTAATTCTTATAAATAAAAATTGCACTAGCGGTATACAAAAAAAAATAGAAACGCGTGCATTTTACAATTTTCTAGCTGGGGGTTCAGTTAAAATTTTATTTAGTGCATTTTTCAAAAATGAAAACGGGCATTTCAACTATTACCCACCATCAGAAGAAAATATTCATTGCTCAAATAAAACAAAATTGTCACACAACCATCCAGAATCTGCCCTCGTCGGCAAACTGCGGCTCTAGAGCCACATGCGGCTCTTTGGCCTCTCGAGTGTGGCTCATCCACAAAATCT
>JAQGAZ010002156.1:0-20171 GCA_034692225.1 Polydesmus complanatus
TGATTGGTCGAAAACGCCTCCCACACAAAATCCCTGCAATCTGATTGGGGGGTGCTACAAATCACTACACTACTCACGAGCACGTTTGGTTGAGAAGAGGCATCTCACCTTGATCGTGCGTTTTCTCAAATCATCTTTCTTCCCCAGAAACAGAGTCGAAAACATTTTTCGTTAGGGAAAGAAGAAGAAAAAAAAAATAATAAGTGGTTACAAGGTTAACATTTTGTTTTAGTTAAATTGTGCATAGTTTATACTTAAAAGTCGTGCGCGAATAAAAATAGAGGTATCAATGAGATGATAAATGAAGTTTGAGGGTTAATGGCTTTGGATCAACAGTTTTTGTATTTGATTTTTTTTTTTTTTGCTTGGTCGCGACTAGTTTTACGTTATCCGCGCATCTGGAATGCATTATCTTACTAAGAACCATTTACCAGTTTGTATATTTTTTCTCGTGTCACCATCAAATATGAAATTGAAATTTTTAAACAACTTTCTTTCGTGGTGATGGATACACTACGAGTAGTTCACCTACACTTAAATGCGTGGAACAAAAATCTTGACACTATTTATAGTTACAATTCGAAACTTATTGTAAATATTTGCCCAGTTTTTTTTATTTTTTATTATAGCTTTAAAATAATTTTATTTTTGCAAATTTCATATGCCGGTACATGCAGATGAACGTAATTTGTTTATTCACATCTATTATGTGCTTACTAGGTAAGAGGGGGCGGGGGGGCTAGTAATATAATTTTAAATTAAGTTTATTTACAAATAAAAAAAACATTTTTATTTCCGTTATAAAAAATGAGCAAAATACGAAAGTACAATGTACTGGAAATGTAACTATGATTCATTTTATGGGAGGAAAAAATAGGTTTTAAAATATTTTTTTGACAAAGTGGATTAATTATTTTTTGTGCTTTAAAACATCTCGATTTTTTGCATTAGCTCACATAATACATATTTTAAAGTACACGCACTTATTAAAAATGTGATGTAGCATCATTATTTATTTTTGTAAAAGAAAAAAAACGAAAAACAGGAGCGAGGTTGGTTACTTGTCATTTCAGGTAAAAGGAGATAAAAATCGAGGAGCATTTCGCTTTATATGGCATCGTTAAGCGAGTTTTCTTGCTTTATATTAGGTTTTAACATTAAAATGTTGGATCATTACAAAATTGATGCGTTTTTTTTTTTTGTAGTAGACTAGCTTTTAGGGTCACTGATCTCTTCACACTCATCATCTAACATTTTAAATTTAATATTTGAGATGTTCACCTGAGTAGACCTAACTGAAAGAATTATAATGACTAATTAATGTTTACATGGCGTTTTTATTCTTTAAAGCAGCTTTTAAATTACTAATCACCTCTGAAATGACAGTAGATTCATCATAATAATTACTTTCTATTAGAATGTGATACCGGTACTAAAAAAAAAATTATACGACATTTTTTTTTATTTTAAACACTTTTTAATGTTTTTGATTTAATAAGCGTTATATCTACCGGTATTTTTTTAATATAAATTGGTGTTTATCGGATTAGCGAATTTTAACACAGCTTTTATTACGTTTTAAAATACCCTATATTGAAGAATTTTTTGTAACTGAAAAAACTTAAAAAGGTGGAGTTTAAGCAAAATGATTTATTTTCTAGTTTTACAAATTATTGAGGTTTTCAGAGCCACGTTAAATTTAATAAGCGACATTTTAATTCCATTAGTTATTGCCAAAAATTTGTTGTGTCAGGCGTGACGTAATCAGGGATTTGGCAATATTATCGATTGACTGCGAGCTTGGATTGGAATTTTTCTTCTTTGTGCATTTCATTCAATTTATTATCAAAATTTGTAGGCAAAATAAATGTTTATTTACGAATTATCTACACCTGCAATGATTCTCACGCAATTTACCAATGACCTCATCCTACAATAATTGGAAGATAAATTTTTTTTTAAATATTATTAACTTTTATATTCTACGTTTTGGTGAGGTGTGAGAATGTTAATAAGACAATCGAACGGAATAAAAATGCTGCCAGATCTCAATCGTGGCTTATGTTTTGTTTTAGCATTGTCAGCACTCGCTCTTCTTCAGCTCCAAAATTATGTCCACACATGCTGTTTGCTTCGCGAATTACCAGATGTCGAAGGAGTTGTAAAAATGCAAGCAAAAAAAAAAAAAAAAGGAAAAACAATTTCTAAAGAAAATAAAAAAATAAAAACACTTCAACTCGTGTGGAAATTTTCTTTTCTTTTTTTTTTTTTATTTTTATTTCATCTCGATTTAATAATACAAATGGAAGCAACCTCAACCTTCCGATCGGAATTAACAGGAGCACATACGCATGTAATCTTTGCTTGCATTCGATCTCTTGTCGCTGCTTTCTAGTATTGTGAATACACAATAGAAAACACATTGCGCCCGCCGCATCACTTACCTGCTTTTTGCCTTCACCCTCTCCCCTACCACCCTTCCTATTTTCCCTTCAGAATTCCAGATAAATAGACCAGATGTCTGGTGGTCGACTATTTGAAACAATTTTATTGAAAGACAATCGCACTCACCTGTTACATTTCTCACTTTTTTCTCCCCCCCCCCCCCCTTTTTTTCGTACATTTCAAGGTGAAACACGAGATTTATGAAAGCCTTTTTAAACGTGGGCAAACCGATACATATCGATATCGGTCGTTTTGTGATGTTATCATCGCGCCAGACATTATCAACAATGTAGTAGGGCTTTCAAATCTGCTTTAATTTTTAGCTGGAAATTTTGCAGCTTTTTGTTGAATTCTTAACTTTGTGGGGGGAAAAATGGAGGTGTGACTATTTTAATCGCATTCATTATGAACGATGTTAGATGTTATCACGTACATTCTACCAATTTGACTTTTACATTTCCTTTAAAATAAGAATTAACCAGTCCCAACTTAGTTTGTAATACTGTATTTCGAAGACCTAGTGTTATTTAAAGTGCATTCTCTGCTGATACCATTTGTGATACCATTTCAGGTGCATTAAATGGCTACCAAATAGAGATTAAAATAAGAAAAAGTATTAATGGCTTTTTTTATTGCCATTAGCTGAAGCCATTTAAAAAAAATACTTGTGGTACCGAATTTTAATTTTGTTTTTTAAAATTTTTTTTTTTTGCTTCTTCTAAAACTTAAAAAATAAATACGAGCAATGGTATTAAATGTCACTTTTTAAACTTTTATCATAAATTTAATTATTAAATTTTGTCAATAAATTAGTTTTTGAAGTTTCAAAAACGTTTTTAGCAAATGCAATAAATTTATAACATACAGTATGTGGGTGTTTTTAACAAGTTTTCCACTGAATATGAACTGATTGGAAAATCAAATTTGAAATTCATTCACTAGATGGCGTTATATTTTATAGCGCGCGCGATTTTTATAAAAAAAAAAATAATAAAATAAAATGTTCTCTCCTTAAGCTGTAAATTGCCTCTTTTTCGTAATTTAATATTTATATAAAGCTTTTGATTGGTTGTAATAAATGAAAATGTGCAGCGACGATATTGAGGTATTTAAGCGATGGTAGGGGCAGTTTCTTGATTCCATCATTAATCTATCGGAGAAGTTTAATGACGTTTTGATTTCGTAATTGGATTATGACCGACGGTTGACACAATGTCAGACACGAACATAGTCTGTTGATATGTCGGAGGTGCCACGCAATTAAGGAATGCAAAAGTCAATAACAATGCTGCTACCTGATCTTAAGTAGAGAGTATTACGCGGTCTTTTCGGCCTTTTTACTCGATTAATTGGTTTTAACGATCATTTTTTTTATTTTTTTTTTTACGACTTTTATTGAGCTGGTAGCCGCAATCACATGTTACTATCGAAATTATTTTCGATGAAAAACTAAATTAGATATTAAAAGAGACGCGAACCTTCTTCTTCTCCCCCATCTATACTTTTTGAGAATTAATAGCGTTTGGTGTTCATTTCAAAATTGACAAGACAATTTCTCGTTAAGGATTCTCAACTTTCTGTTTTGACTTTTTCCTGTTATCCAATTATCTTTCCTGTTTTAACATTTTTTTTTTTTTTTTTTAAAAATAATAAAATTTATTATACGTTTTATTCTTTTTTAACCAACGCGATATTTTCGTACAAAATCTCGAAACAAGAAAAGTTTAATGTGTCAATTTAACGACTACAGCTTAACTAAGCCTATTGTAGAATAACATTTGAGTGCAATAAAACATTAGAGATTTTTCCATTTATAGTAATTTTAATTAAGATAATTTTTAATTATTGCATTTGGTTTAAAAGCATATACCGGTATTCATTTTTTTTTTTTTTATCTTAATACGTGGAATTTGTAAAGTGGATATACCGGTACTGTACTTTTGACTTTCATCGACATTCAATACCTCATTTTCCAAATGGAGTAAGTAATGAAAATGGTAACATTGGATTATAATAATCCTTATTTCGAATAATACTTGCTGGATCCACTTTGCGTAATAAGTTAATAAGTTTTAATAACATGAATGAGGGGGTACTTTTTTTATATAATATCTTTTCATGTTCCTTTCGAGCTATTCTCGGGATAGATTTTTTTTTTTTCTTTTTTTGATATTGCACCATCCAAATCCATTTTTAAAATTTGTGATTTTGATTATAGATTAAATTTCAATTGGACTCTCCGATGCCAGATGGAGGAGGATGTTCATCTCAATCTTCAATTTTAAGTCGTATTAAAACGGAGAACACGAGCGGGGACGAGGCTTGCGTTCCGGTGCTGCCTCGTACCCTCAGCTCCAAGAGAAAAGTGCCCACAATGAATGATCTCTCCGAAGTAGGATCTCGCGGTGAGTACACTCTTTTGAGTTTTTTTTTTTTCCTTTCTCCAATCCCACCCCTCATGTCCATCATTTTATTTATCGAAGTTGTTGTCGCGTCGTAAATTGACATTTTACGAGTTTCAACTGTCAATTATTATCGAGTAAACATCGGTCTCAATTTGTTCCAACTTATCTTTCTCTTCTCGCTAACTCGATCAACGCAAATTATTCATTTAAGAAGCTCAACTTTGATATCTGCTAGCCTGTCAAAGTACGTAATTTAAGATAAATTACAGATATAAAAAAAAAAATTTCGACGAATTATTTTCAATCTGAGAAAATGAAATCCGCGCCGATATTTTTATTACTCGATCATGATTACGGCGCAAATCGAATTTATCACAATTATTATTATTATTTTTTTCTTCTAAGTTCTCTCATTCATCTTCAATTTTTCTATTGCCACACTCGCGGTGGGATGAATAAGGCTGGTAATTTAATTTTTAAGTTTTTGACGAGTTGATTGATGATCTGGAATATGTTTTAAATTAACTTTAATCATATTCCAACACTTTTTTTTTCTTTCTTTCTTCTTACTCTTAAACATTTTACATTGGAATTACGTATATTCATTGAGATGAAAATTTTTATTTACAAAATTTATAGAGCTTGGTTCCATATCGTATTTTAAAACATTATTTAAGTCGTGAGGTTGGGTAAGACTTTCTACAACGAGAAAAATTGAGATCAGTGTGTGTCTAGTTCAACCGCTGCTTTCATTATTTTCTCTTTTTTTTTTTTTTTTTTTTGTATGCTCGAAATTATTATGAGGAATTAGTGGAGAGAAAAATATTATTCTAGTGACTTTTTATTTTCATTTCAACTTCTTTTGTGTTCGTTAGCGTGCATATTCATTAAAGATATTTATCACGGCCGGTTACTTTCGTTATGTTAGCCGTTAGACCGTCTTTTATGAAGTGCATCCAATCGAAATTGAGGTAAAAACAGACATCGAGAGAAACGATATGAGGGGCTTTCGAGGAGTCGGTTCCTTTAAAAGAAGTTTTTAATCTGACGTCCCTATAGCTTTAGAAAAAGAAAATGCACGTACAGTACAGTAGTAGTATTCAATGAGATAATCAATTTTAAAAGTGCGTTGCACGCATACAATATCGTGTCATGAAACACAATAAATTTCAATTTTTAAAATTCTTTTACAAATACTGTGTAAATAATATTTTTTAAAAAAAATAAAAAAAAAAGAATCGTGAACACACCGAATCTTGATACACTCGATGTCATCCGAATGCGCGTCGTCATCTCAGTAATTTGTCACATGTGATCATGACCTCTCTCGGAAGAGTTTGGGGTCGTTTTAAATTATTCTTTTACTTCGAAAGACGAAGAAGTAGAAGAAAAAAAAAAAGACGTGTCTTGAGCTGTACGTCGAATTTTAAATCGGTCCAATAAATTATTATGAAACGCGCTTCTTTCAAACGCTAAAACAAAAAAATCTGTCGTTATTTGCTTGAACTTTTAAGGTGTGTAACGTGATATATTATCAATTTCCGATTTCTTCAAATTTGAGCAATCGTTTTTCCGGATTTGACTCTAATCGCTCTTTATTTATTGGGTATATTAATAATTTTATTTATTTATTTATTTTTGGCCAAAATTTCTTTTGTTTTTGTTAATTTTTTTATTTTTTGTATACGTTTAGAAAACGCAAAATCGGAGTTTTACTGGGCAATTTTAGAAATAGTGTACAAGAGTTGTAAATCAAAGCGGGTGGCGTGTTTGTCCTTAGCTTGTATTTTTTATTTATCAAGTCTTATTTTAATTTTTTTTTTTTTTTTTTTTGACAAGGTGAAAGGTTTGATCGGTAAGTGAGTGAATGAGAGATGGATGAATGAGCTAGAGAACAATATACTTGACTGTATTTTGGTGGGAAACTGAGCAATCTGTATGTATTGTACGGGTTTACCTCGTCTACAAGAAATCGTGAATAATTGAAACGTGTGAGATTTAAATACTGGCTGTTAATGCAGGAGCACAGGTGCGCACTTTGTTCCGAAGAGGTGGTTGGTGAGAGAGGGAGGGAGGGTGGAAAGGTTGAATCATTTATACAATATTTTCCTGCACAACGGCGCTAGAAGAAGAGAGTAATGTCAAATATACAACACACACACACATACAATCAGTTTGAAATCTATACGCGGTTTACTTTATTACCTTTTATGCATTTTCCATAGCTATAGGTAGAGAAAGCACGAAGTCAGCCACGACATTATTTTATTTACGACGGAGCGTATTGAACCGTTTTCCAATCAATGCAACCCTACGAACCCCCTTATTACAATATTTTATCACTGCGCTGGGTGGGTGTGGCAGGCTATGTTTTGTGCACGGCTAATGATTCGATTGGCACTTGACTGCTGTGACTCCGTTACACTCACCTGTACGCCACCGCCATGCGCGCTCGTAATTTAAATTTGATAACTAGTAGCGGTACGATTTTAATTATTATATTATAAATTGAAATAGTTTTAATTACAAATTATTATGCAACGGTTGAGTCATTCTTAAGATGAGGCGGTTGACAGTTGCTGATTGGATACCGAGGTGGATTGTTTGTAGGTCGGATAGCGTTGACTACGATAGCGGAAAGTGATGGAGGATTGTTTTAGGGTGAGTCAACCAAGCCTTTACAATAATTACGTTGAGGCCGTTTTTAAGGCGCCATAAAAGATAAGAGCAGCAAAATTAACTTGGCTATTGATTCAAAATTATTATGCTTTTTAATAATATATATATTTTTTTATATTTCCGGACAGTTTGTTGTGTTGACTTAACGTACGTGTAAACATTGATTAGCACTGCGAATGGCAAACAAAATCTGGTCTGTGTAGTTCAAGATACAGTAGTAATAAAAATAAAATCTATGGAAAAATGAAATATATTATGAGATCTTTTAAAAGGATCAAAATTGTGAGTTACTATTCAAATAATATTGGTTGGATACTATTTACAGATAGATATTGTAAAAATAACAATACCGGCTAAAGCCTGTACAGTTTATACGTGAGGCCTTTTTTTTATTTTAAGTCCTATACACGTACGTGAACATGAATTTAACTCTAATTAGTTAAAACATGAAATTACAATTAATTTAATAATATGAAGGTTCATAAAAGGTAGCTACTTGTGAGTTTTAAGTCCCAAATACTATTTTATTTCTTGCTAACTGCCAAACTGAATCTCAGTACAGTACAGCGTTTTTTGTAACGATAATTATAATAATTTTAAATGCCGGTTTTTAATTCATCAAAGAAATTCAGTAAGCGTTCGATTTTTAAGCATTAATTTTTTTTTTACTTTCTAAAAATTCAGATATCATTATTATAAAAATACAATTATTCATTTGTTAAGAAATTGTTATTTACAAAGAGTGGACCTACTTAAATTTTCATAATTAAAAAATCTTAACTGAGCATTTACAATAGCGTAGTTTATAATTATATTCTAACCCCGCAATGACATTAATATTCTCTCCGTTCACCCTACTCATTCATATTAGAATTTCGTATTCAAACTTTCTATTGATGTGGTTAATTTAGCGTTACGAAATATGGGACGCGGGGTTATGGGAACCGCTTAACACGATACACACTGCTCTGTGCCGAATAGTTTTGGGTGGATTATCCGGAAATGTGGACAAATAGATAATTGAAAGGCTAAGAATGTCATCATGTGGAGAATACATTTTTTTTTTATTATTATAAATATAAACAATTAATTTGTCATTATCATTAACAATGGTAATTATCGTAGCGTGATGCTTTGAAACCGACAGGAAGTAGGACTTTTCTCTCCCGATTTACGTTGAGTACCGCTACTTCGTACTCACCAACCAAGAAGACGTATTATCGTAGGTAAGATAAGACGATGGGCAAAGTATAAGGTTAGGTAGGAGTTAGAGGTAGGGTGAATTCATAATCGAAGGCAAAGGAAACGGTAGGAGTTAAGATTATCCCTTTTTTTTTTTTTTTATTATTATTTACCCCCACAGGATGTAAGGCTTCCGCATGAGTGATAGTAAAAATCTCATCTAAATAGTAACTCGCGGGATTCATTCATGATTTTTAGTAGGCTACTACGAATCCCAAGCTTTAAGTGTGTACCTGTGCTCATCAGTGGAGAACGTCGTTTACTCTTCACTCGCTCGATGACCCACGGGGCTATGGCTCTACTCCACCGTGTCTTCAAACTTTGAGAGATGTGATTTCCGGCCTTGCTTGCGACGTCATATGAGGTTTAAACAATTAATTAATGGGGGGAGACTTTGAATGAGATATTTAAATTTTTAAATGGACGGAAATAACGAGGGCGAGGCAACGGATTTCGGCTTTTGTGTCAGGGAAATTGATAACGGAAGACCCTTTGCACACTTTACTACACTGTTTAATAGTTGTAGTAGTAGTATTCACGACCGTTAGTACTCGCCATTCATAAAACTTTACTTAGACTTGCATTAAAAATGAAATTTTGATAACTACAAATTAAATTTTTCAAATTTTGTTTCGTTTTCACTAAGCTTTTTTTTTTGAGTTATTGTTCAGCTTAATATTGTCAACATTTGACTTATGTACTGTACTATAGTACTGTACTATACAATAGTACAGTACTTGTTTCGATCAATAATAGGGATTTAAAATAAAACATTATGCGAATTGAAATTTTGAGAATGTTTATTCTGAAGCAGCTAAAGATACAGTTTGATTTATATTCTTGTTTTGTACACTTTAAATGTTTTGTTTTATTTTTATTTTTTAGAGTTTAACATAAGCATTTTGGCACTTGATTGATACACTGTTTCTGTAATTATTATTGCACATGCATTGCAATTCTAAGTGGCAAGATGTGTGAAATTGCAGTAAAACGATCTTTATTTTGGCGATGATAAGAAAAACAATGAGACGGTAATATCATTTGAACGGCGCCAGAAATCTGACGCGGTGACACTCGCTTTTATAGGTTACAAAATTTACTGTACAATTGAGAGAGAGAGCCTTTCGAGAGCCTTTTTGCTCTCAATCGCATCTTGACGATTAAAAGTTTATCTGTCAAACGTGAGAATTTTCATTTCTTTTCTCACGATTTCTTTTTTTTTATTATTTCTTTTTATTGTTGTTTATAAAAACGAAAATGTTGTTTTGATCCCGTCAACCACTTTCTAATTTATTTCTGCATTCGTTTAATGTAGGAATGCTAATTGACGGCGTGTGAGTGTTGGAAAAATCATAAATGATCACGAAACGTTCTTCTTCTATAACACTGATCCACTTTTCATCTGTGGGAATGTAAAATAATAATCTATTTTGAAATATTCATTTTTTGTTTACCGGTGTGTGGGAAATGCTTACAGCTAGTTGAGCAAATAGCTAAAATGATTAATACGGTATTAAAATTACCCAACAGTTTTTTTTTGTTAATTAAAATTTGTTTTTAAACTATGATTATCAATCATTAACTATTTTTTTTTAAAAGAAGCAGAAAATAAAATTTTAGATTAAAAGAAATTAATTAAAATTTTTTTACTAGTAAAATATCGGCCAATCTTACTTAATGACTTCAATACTGTATAATTATACGCGTTTTTAAAAACAGTTTTGAGGTCTTATTTTTTTGTTGTTAAATATTTTGAGCTTTTTAGATTAAAATTTTCTTTAGAAACATATTTTAGTACCGTACCGTACATGTATTAATTTTCAAACATTTTGTTGCCATAGCAATTAAATAATTTTTATCAGTAAAATAAGTTGACAAGAGTATAATTAATAAGTACTGAGACCAAAATGATTAAGTCCTTTGACATAGCACGAAATGTTTACCATAGAGGCAATGCGTGAGGGTCGTAGTGGCGTGACACCTGCTGCAACGGCATCTCAGCCCTAATTACCGTACTGTTCGCCATTACACGTGTACATGACTTAACGAAGCGTAGTTTAATATTATTCTCTTTATTCATTTTATAAAACATCGGTTAAAAACATATTAAATCTTTCGAAGAGTTTTTGTTTTGTGACTCGTACTAATTGCGGTGCTCAACCGGTAACTCTTTTGTGATCGGGCGCACAGGTAATCAAGTGAAAGAGTAACAGGTGCGAATATTCTATAAAAAAAAAATTGAATAGCGAAACGTTCATTCTTACCTACCCCTACCTAACTAAATCGGTTTAGGTGTTTTTTTTTCTTCTTCTTCTTCCTCTCACTCCTTAATTTCCCGTGGAGTTAGTGGGAACGAAGAAACGCGTCACGTGTGTGTGGGAAAATGTCCACTTCAACTCGTTTTTAAGGCTCATCGAGGAACACGTCTTGATTTATTCGACGTTCTATTAAACTGGCCCAACGTTTAAATAAAATGTTACTATACGCGGACGGGTGGAGTTTTGTAGGGGAAACGCGGAGAGGGTTCTTTTCAATGATCTCATTCAAAACAATACTTTTGTTGTCATCGCTCGGCTTTTATTTTTTTTTTCATCTCGCGTCTTCTTTGAGCTCGTTGTTTCTGGGAGTGATGAATTATTAATCAGTTTACCCCTATTGTGTTAGAATAGAATTAATTGTTACCTTTATAGCAGGTTATTTTCACCTCCAAACTTGACCTGAGGTGGGTGAACTTTTTTCTTTTCTTTCGGTGTCGATTATCCACTATTATTATTGCCGCCGAGCAAATATACTTCGATTAAAAATCAACCATTTTTGGATATTGGAATATCAATTATAATGTTGTTTTACGTTTTTTTTTTTTTTTTTTTTTGCCCTTATACTTGTACATTTCCGGTTATTAAACGGCTATTTTTGAATTATCAATATAATTCGACTTTTGACCTTCATCTCTTATATTTTTCATACTCTGCGTACGAATCAATAACATTAACATGGTTATTGTTATTATTATTATTTTTTTCCATCGTGTGTTATTGTGCTGTTCGACAACTTTTAAAAAAAAATTTTTATCGTAAAATCTGATGGAAAATTGAAGAACATCGAACATGTTTTTGATAGGCATATAGAGTATGAATTTGAAGTTAACGCTCGAGATAGGATCAGTGAAAAGTAGAGACCGGACATCGAATGATAGTTAGGGACCAATTTGGACAGATAATATAAGGCAGGAAATGACAGGCAGTCCGATTGTAACGCCAGCGAAGACGTATATTTGTTAGTAGGGGCGAGATTTAGCGTATCCGGTGTGAATGTTGTTTTAATTCGGCAGCGCCCGCGTATTTTTTTTTTCCGAGTTAATTGATTAATGATCAATAAGATTTTATTCGAAGGTCTCGAAAGCTAAATGAATAGAGTAAAGCTAAACACGACCCTTGTATCAGTTGTTTACATGCACAATAGTAGTGTGCAATTATTATATTTTATAGCATGATTTTTAACTAGCAAAATACTAAGAAATTAGGCAAGTGCGCTATTACTTATTTATTTTTAAAAATAAATAATTACTGTATTAATTTTAGACGTAATATGTGCAGGGTAATATTATACAGTAATTACCACTGATTGCAATACTTCATGTATGTACATGTAATGTATTTGCTTAATAATATTCCACTCGTAAATTAATAAACACATTTTTATTTTTAAATATTGTTTATGTCAATTAAAAATTATATTGGGAGAAAATTTGAGTTTGTTTTATTGCTGGATTTAATCTGAAATTTGATAATACAGTAACTATAAATTTACACAAAATTGATGAAATTTGTTAGACATTTATGTTGTAAAATTGAAACATTAATTTTTGTTTAATATTGAAATTTTATTTAAAAAAAAATTATTGTAAAGTGTACACTGTATTGCTCAATATTTGAAGGTCGTGTACATGTATTGCATTTTATTAGTGTGTTTAACTGGTTTAACTATTGTTAAGTTTAAAGAGAACTTACTTGAAGCGGTTTCAGCTGAAATTTTAAAATTCAAAATTATAATACCGAAGTTACTGTAGTTAACTCGCGTTTCATCCATCACTCACCAGTGTGTGTGTGTGTGTTTTACCGGCTTATCTCGATGTTATTATGCAATTACGAGTTTTTAAAATTTTATTTCTAAAAATAATGAAAAAAACCCAGCGGAACTTGCCCGTTTTGTTTTTCGGAAAAGAACACTTGCTTTCGACTATTAAGAATTGTTTACCGTGCTAATGAAATTGGAAAACAGGATGCGGGAGGAAAACACCTTCTGGTTGTCGAGTTTCACGACTTATTTTAGATATTTCACTCACCCATTTATTATATTTCGTTTACCCGCACTTCCTCTTTCATTTTTTTTTTTCTTTCTGCCCCACATCGAATTCGTTCTAGCTTACGTGCACTAATTAGAATTTCGAAAGAAGTAAAAAGAAAAAGTTTGATCGCGCCTGCACCAGCGATTATAGGCCTACTGATATGTGTTGACATGTTTAAAAAAAACACACTCATTTATCGTATATATAAATCTGTTTTGGTGATATTTTTATATTATTCTCGCTCGTCGATATTTTCGAAGTAAAGTACTGTTAAAGTGAAAATGTCAAAAGTTCAATGTGCTTTTGACATTAACGAATATTTAATCGTTCGTAACTAGCGCAAAATATTTTGAGTTAACAGTTTTCGTCAATGAGCTTTGGTTTTTAGGTAATAACCACGGTCATGACAGATATTTTTAGTTTTTGAACTAATTAAATTACACGCAATAGTAGTGAATTTTCTAAAAGTTAACAATTTCACAGCATTAAAAATTTTTTTTTACGAAAGCCTTTTAATAAAGTATGTTTGTTGGTTTTTTGTAATGTTTCGGAAGCGCATTAAATATTGTATGGAAGTAGGGTTAAAACTTACTTTACCGGTAGTTTTGTACAGTAGGTTATTTTCGTCAGTTTTGTACGTGTACGAGATTTTAAAGTTTTTAAAACGACTTTTTTTGTCGTTGCCTTTTTCAAAATTTACGCATTTACTCTGCAGATACGTTTTTCTCAATGGAAAATTCTTCGCACGTTTTTTAAGTTTTTTTTTTTTTTTTCTTAAAAGTTTTGTTTGTATATTTATTTGAAGAAAGGCTAGGTTTTTTTTTCTTCTTCCCCCCATTCCCCCCAATCAAATTTCCTCTTTCACTAAATTTGAGAGATTTTTTTACCGTAAGCAGACTAACTACGTGAAGAAATAAAACCTGATTTTTTTTTTGTTTCCGACATTTTGGCTACTGCGAAAATTGTTTTACAAAAAAAATGTTTTTAAGAAAAAAAAAAACATCAAGTTTGTGGTTATTTAAAAAAAAAAAAAATTGAGGGTAGTTGGCAAAATTCAGTAGTAAGGACTTCCCACGTACGTCGCTCCCATCAAAAATGTTCCAAGTTATTTCTGCCATGTTTTTACTCTACTGTACTGTATATCGTGACTGCGCCGAAACTTTAGAACTAGACTTTTTTTAAAAAAAAATTTTGCAGCGGACATTTTGACATAATTATGCGTGGCGGCTTTAGGCCATCAGTGGTTATATTTTCTACCAGAAGCTGTAATTAGCATGCTAAAATAAGCATTGACAAGAGAGTAAAATAAATTGGTCGAACGTCTTAACTTGTGACCTAAACTAAAAGCTTTTCCCCAACAGGTTTGTTTGCAGTTTCGAGCATTAAATTTTTTTGTAATAATTTATGAACTTCTCTCGTCACCTCGGAACTCAACCCTTTCAGCATTTAACGTTAACGTTCTGTGGCCCAGCTTCCTATCATCAACAAATTTAATCACTTTTCATTCAACTGTTATTACGGCCATAATTTATAGACGAACATGAATGAAGTTTGTACGGTTTATTTTTTTAAAGATTATTTTTTTTTTAAATATGAATTCATCTACATTTTTTTTTTTTTTTGAAAAAAAAAAAAATACAAGTTATCAGTTAAGGTCAAGCACAGGATCTGCGAGATTAGCGAATATAATATATTTTCAATGAGTTGTTTACTCTTCCATCCTATTACAATGTACACGTACTAGTTGATTTCACTTCAGGATGGATGGACTAATACGTGTTATTAACGTTTTATTAAGTAGTGGCGTCGAACGAGGGACGCGTCGTCGTCAAAAAAAGAATTTTTTTTCTTCTTTTTCCTTACTGCTTTCCTCTTGGGATTGAAGTTAAGAGTGATATGTTTATGTTGAAAGGAAGTGAACATTTTGGACGCTTGAACAAGCAGAATGAGGAGGGGGGGGGAGGGGGGAATGAGAAGAGCTTTTCTCACCATATACACAAGCTGACCGTTTATTTTGGTGTAGGTGTGGTTAATTAGGTGTGCTTAGAGGGCATTAAAGTTGAGGTCAAAGGTTTTAACCGGAGGCTATTGCGTGACCATTGCTGAAAAGAAAAACTGGAATTGTGCGGGGATTTTTTTTTTTATACATTAAATTTTTTTTTATTATTATTATTTCGTTGTTTAGATCGGAGGAAGGGTGTGCGTTTTAATGAAGGGAATTATTTTAGATGCATGTAATTATTATTATACAGGCTCAGTCATTTCCCTTCGCCTTAATGACGTAATTTCTGCGCTCTTCATCACTTCCAAATTTTTCGACAACTGGCGAATAAGGAGAAGGAGAGGGATGGGTTGATAGTAATTTTTATTATTTCGAATAAATTAATGAATTTTTGGACAGCGTTGTTCTTTTTTTTTTTTTTATTATTATTATTTTAATGATTAGCGATGTCGATGAAACACTTTATTTCTGAACAAGTTTTGACATTTCGTTGACCTTTGGCGAATTTTTACCGACTTCCGCTTCGATTTCATTCACGTTGTGGTGTGTGGGGATTAGGTCGCGTCTCTCTCTCTGCGCGATCGAGCTAATAGTTTTTGATTGAATAAAGTGATTAATTTTGTTCCCATTAAACGAACTTTCGCTGTGTTTCAATCTAAGAATTAAATTGATAAAAAGAAAATAAAAAGTGTTATCAAATTGTGCTTAATTTTATTATTCAAAACACTGAATATAATTAATTTTCCTTTAACTTTTGGCATGTACGAGTATTAGTTTTTGGGCCTGCCTGCTCGTCAAACCTAAATTCCGAAAGTTTATATTTATAAAAAATGATAACCAAGCCTTACTTCTAAACAAGTATAATACTGTAATTATGTTACGAGTAGATTTACAGTACCGTAAAAATGACATGGCAAAGTTATAGTATATCTCATTGGAAACACTAGTTTCTATAAGAATCCTGAAATTAAACATGGCATGGTTTGATCAATAGTTGAATGGTTGGCTCCCATTCTAACTACTTCTGGGTGTGGAATACGTGCACCCCCGCTGTCCTACCCTTCATAAAGCAAAGATGGGGGGTCAGCAAAGAAAAAAAATGTTTGGTAACGTAGCTACTGTGACTTTTAACTTTTGGTTTGGTTCTTTAAAAATCAACATATTGAACGTGTCGTAAAGTTTTGACTTATTATTATTATTATTACTATTATGACGTGTAAATAAAGGTTTGAGTTTTGAAATTGACAGGTTGACTCCTTAAGCTGTTTTTTTAAGCTAGGATAACTTTTTGGTTTTCTTAATTTCTTTGGATCCGGTTTGTTGGTTGTTTTAGTCGAACTTTCTCGGCCTAGGAGAACATGTGCCGATTGTTTAAAAGAAAGAAGCCTTCGACGTCGTCTGCGTTTAATTACACGGACGCGGAGTAACAGCTGGACACACGTGTTGTTACTCAATGGATTTATTGAATCGTTGAGCCTCTCTCTACACTCTTTTATATAACAAGGCTCCGATGCTCATCCAATTTATTTTATTTTACTGACTTTTCACGTCAGTTTATACGTGTATTTGTTTTTTACTGTAATATTTAGAGTAATTTATAGCGGGTGAGGGCTTTTTTTTTCTCCTTTTTTTTTTATTTCTATATACCGGTATCGGTTTCGCACTGAAACGAAGTAGTTTGAGAAATCTTATTAAGGTTTTAGGAGATGAATACATGTACAGTACATGATTGTACTGCTTTATACCAATTGGCGTTTATTATTATTATTACTATAAAGCAAACAAATCTTTTCCTGTCTTCGTGTCAAAATAAAATCGAAGGATTTATAGAATTGATGTGACTTATTTTCTAAGCGGGAACGGTAGACGGAAAGCAGCGAGCGATTACTACACTACTGTAGACGTGCTTGGAAATTTAATTTGCGAAAGGGTGGGGGGCTGGTGGGGGGGGGGGGTGGGGGGAAGGTTTCTATTGGCTGTGATTGATTTGTTATTACGGTACTGTAATAATAATAATTATTATAATCGAGGAAATCGAGTTTTTCATCAAAATCGAAGTTGGGAGCAGTTGGTTAGCTAGCGTTTTTTGCAGATGAAAGACGGATAATAACACGTTATTTGTTTCGTTATGATTATTCCGAGTATCACTAGGTTTTTGTGAACTAATAAACTGTAAAAGGGGGGGGGGGGGGGGGGAGTAAGGAGGGGGGGGTTAGTAACGAAATAATATCGAGCTGTGATAGTAATCAGGAAATATTTTTACGAATTACGAAAAACATTTTCAAAACCTTGTTCAAACGGTTTTTTAATTCTTTATAAATTTCGATTCGGATTTCGGAGAATTTTATCAATTTTTTTTTTTTTATATTATACGGTAATAATAATTTTAACTTTTAAATGTCGTTTGCCCTGGGAAGTTTTATTATTAAATACTACACGTTTTTTTTTAACTTGCGCAATTTTATGCGTCAACCATGCATTGCAACATTGTCACTCGAGCTAGTTTTGCAGCTTTTGCTTGCACAATATTGGATTATTATTATAAAATGCAAAAACAAAAATATATTATAAAGGCTATTTTTTTAAAAAAAAAAAAAAAATTTAATTACCAATACAGTGTATTGAATTTAATTTCATGATCCCTACTGTAAATTGAACTTAAAAAATTAACAATATAAGTAATACAGTAGTATAATGACATAGGTAAACAGCGGATTGCTTGTCCATTTATGATACTGTACATCCTTGCGATATGGCGCCGGTCTTATAAGACTTACTGTACTGTATTAATAATCGAAAACTTTTAAAACATCATTAAACATGTGTCAGTGGAACATTGTGGGCCTACTGTATATCAGGCGAGTCCTAGCGTTAACCCAAAGAAACGGTTGACCTGAGTATTTAGTACGCAACGACATCATCATTTACCCTCCAATTGTACCGGTGAAAAAAGGAACTGTCACACGAACAATTCTGGCGGGTAACAATAACGCTCCGTGTAACTTTTGTTGGAGTGGAGGGGTGAGAGTTAACCTTTCACCTCACCTCATTCATCCCTCAAAAAACGATGGAACAGGTTGCAGATGACTCTTGCGGCAAATCCACTCGTCAAACGACGAGCTTTGTAAGGGAGAGATTATATATGCGCGATTGTAGTATAATTGTAAGATGAAGGTGGGGGGTGGGTGGTGTAAGGAGAGAAGGTTGTTGGGGGAGGAAGGGGGGGGGGGGGAATCAACCCTCTTATTCTTCTTCTTCCCACCTTCTTTCATTGTTAAATTTGTCTACCTTTCGTTACTACGTCTTCTACTACTACTACTTTTACTACTACGAAGCGGCCCGAGGGGGTTTTGCCCGAGATGGAAGTCGTTTAATTCATAATAACATTACGAGGGAGATAATGCGTGTAGAAAAAGCTTGAGAAAATGCCACAGGCTAGAACACAGGTGCTTATGCATATCTTGTCATAAAAAAAAATATTAAATAAAGTTGCTCGAACTTCTTTTTTTTTTTTTTTTTTGAAACATCATGTGGATTGATATTGAAGAGTGTGTTGAATGCTTTTTTAACAAAATTTTCTTCCCCCTTTTGTAAAGAGGGGTAATCTTTTTTTTTTTTTTTTTGTAATGATTGTATTGAGAACGTGTAGTTTATGGTCATACTTCATCTTTGTTGTCAGGTGAAGATCTCGGATCTAAAGATGAATGCGTTTAGCCTTGGCCTCTTAACTCGGCTTTTATGGAATAACATGTGGTCATTTTTACAAAAATTGAAATAAAATTTAAATTTTCACTGCTGCGTGACGATCTAACTATCTTGGCTACCTAGTTGACCTCGATTATCAAAATTAACATAAAAAGCTTTTTGTTTTTTTTTTCTTTTTTTTTTTATTGTGTGTGAAACAGATGCGCACTATCTGTTCTCTCTCAATGTGTGTTTGATAAAAAGGGTGAATATAGATTTGTTTTTAATTTTGGGTTAAATCGTGCGCAATCAAGGGTTCTTATATCGTCGTCGTACATCTCAGAACTCGGTATAATAATTATTATTATTATTATGAAGTGCACTGGTGGATTACTCTTTTCAGTACCTAGAACCCAGCTACTACAGTTTTTAGAATATTTAAATTAAATTTTTTTTTACGATTATTTTCTATGCACATGTACAGTAATAGAATTCAAGATTAAACGTTCTGACAATTTTTTTCTTTTTCTTATCTTAACTGGTAGTTTATTATTAGCATTTCAAAAAAATTACTTTTTTTTTGGTAGTTTTAAATGCGATAAAAGTTGAAAAACTTTTAAGCTGAATTTTGATAAAATTAATTTTTACTGTTAAAAATTTAAACGAACAAGGGTACCTTTTCCTAATAATACATTTTAACAGTGTTTAGATTTTTGCTTCTGTTAGCGTCACAAAACGGTGTTGAAAGCTCATAACTGGCAGATTATAAAGCTAGATTTAAACATTATTTTAGTATTACATGTAATTGCGAAATTCTTGATTTAAAAGCTCGTGTTTCACAGTTTCAACTTCGTATTGTGTTTAACAAATGAGTCTTATATTTATTTGATTTCGTCGTTGTGAACTGCGCCAATCCGTATTTGGAATCTGGGAAAGTTAGGCCAGCTCATCTAATTAGCTTCTATTTCAAGCATCGAAGCTCAATGTTATTGCTATGTTGAATCCTGATGGTGTCCTTCCTCCTTATAACTTACTGTATTATGCTTCGCTGCCAACTCAATCATCGGATAGAAAAGAAATATGTCATAGTCAAACGCTAACAGTAGCCATTCCAAAATCCTAACACGCACAATAAATACTCATTTTAAATAATAATACACTACGTGACGATACTGATGACGTAAAAGACTCAAGTACAAGGAAATGAATATTGAATTTCAGCAGATGATTTAAGAAGCGTTTTAGATATCACTCGAATTTATTTCTACATTTATTTTTTATTTATTTATTTTAGGCTCGTCGCACACTGCCTCCGCTCTACGCTCTCCGCCTGTGTTTACTAATCCCCTTTCCTCCTGTTCACCCT
>JAQGAZ010002157.1:0-20137 GCA_034692225.1 Polydesmus complanatus
TGTTTGTTTGACGACAGTGCTCCAATCCGTTCAAAAGATATGGAGGTGGAGGCATTACTTATCAGCCTACCCTCGTAAGTTTGTTTATAGTGCGCTCAACTTCAACAAATTTTTTTCTAAAAAAAAATTTATTGCAAACGTAGGAATTTTAATAATTGTGAACTTTTTATATAGGCTACAGTAGTTTTTTCTTGCCAATTACAGTATGCATGTAAAAAAAAAAAGGCCAAATAAAAAAAAATTGGATGAAAAAAATATTTTTGAGCAAATGCTTCATTTCAATGTAAAAACACTATTTAAAATTTCTAGCATTTCCCGGGTATAGTGCGATTCCGCTCATAATACGAATTTTTTTCATTCCCTTGAATCACACTATAACCGGGTTTTACTGTATTACCGTATACACTGTACTGGTATATATTTTTTTACTTTTGTTTTATATTTTTTATTACGGGCATATTTTTTTATTAAAAATGTCTTAGCGTGAATTTAATTAACTATAATCTTAACGCTTACCGTCCTAAGTTTAAGGATTTCGTTGCCGCCAAATTTAATTTCGTTTTATTTAGATCTTGCTTCACACTGATCTCAATTTTTTTTAACCGTGTGAAAAAAAAAAAAAAAAAAAAAGAATGAAAGAAAGAAAGAAATAGCAAACAAATTTATGATATGTGTTTTTGCCGTAGCGATTTAAATTGTTGAAAAATCAAGTTTAAGTCTCTACATTTATAACAAAAAAATTAATGCATTTGTAAGAGTAAGCTTAGTTTTAAATTTAATTATAGAACGTTCAATTTCATTTTGTTATGCAGTATACAAGAGTTTTTTTTTTGTTTGAAGCACAAATTATACCACTAGATGGCGTGACTAGATTTGCAAAATGTAAACAAATGCGATCTCGTAATGACGTCAATCACTTTGAATGTTGATTGATGCGATTTGGCTCGGATCAGGGATTTTCGTTATGGATATCAAAGTCTCTGGCGTCAACTTCTCGGAACAATCGTTTCAACATCAAAATCCTATTGGCTCTCCTCTTAATGCCAACTGTTTCGCGAATTCAGACCAAATGAGGCGATTGTAGAAACAGCGTAATTTAATAAATATCGCAAATACGAACATTTGGAAAGAATTGTTTACTCCTATAATGTTGTAGACGGCGTTTTAATGCCGCCAAATAGCTCGCTCAAATCGAATTCGTTTTTTATTATGTATTTATTTTGTTCCACTAAAGTTAGCTGAAAATCAATTTTAATACAACGTGGTTAAAAATTATAATTTTTATCTACAATTTTTCGTTTTGTTGTTTTGGTCTAAAGTCTTAATAACAAACTTTAGTATAATCAAATTTTGTATTAGCCAAGTTATTTTGAAGTTATGAAGTGGGACAAATATCTCGTTGCGATTTTGCGTATGATTTAAGAACTTGCTACATTTCTTCCGCGCCACCTACTGTACTTATTGTGCCCTAACAATCTGCCTAAAAAAACTTTCTATAAAATTTCTTAGAAACTGTATTTGATATTTTAAAGAAATGCCATGCAAATAATACCTATTCTTTTGAAATTGCTTTTTTTTATGTGGATAACACTGCAAAAGTGCTTCTAGTGTTTGCTTCTTCTCCCATCATTTTTGCTGCTTTACACCCCTTTAGAAACTATTTATTTGTGTCACTGTTATTATTTTTATCTGATATTGTTATCGTATGGTAAAAATTATAAATAGACAATAACAATAAACTTTAAATTTGTGGCGGGTTCAGGCAATAATTATAGGCTATCTAACATAAAATTTCTAAATTTATACAATATCAACTTTGCCATAATTTTGGTTTTTTTTTTCTTTGCAGATTTTGTTACTGGACCAGCGCAACTTTAATTTCGATAGCTTGTATATTTGAAAAATTAACTCATTGTAAACATTCTGCAATTTCCAACTATCAACAGTATGACAAAGCAGGATTTAACAGTGAGTTCATTTTAGATACTTTTATTTTTTGTTTATCGACATGCAACTAAATGTTATGCAAAGCAATTAGAATCAATATAAAGTACCGGTAGATAAATCTATATCCTAAATCAAAGGATTAAAGAGTTCGATTTTTGCTTCGTTGAAAATACCACTTTTCTTAACATCGCTGAAGTCAATGAACGCGGGGCTTGGCAAGTACAGTAGTTGGATAGGTGAATCCTATTCTAATTACTGTACACTTCTATTACTATGCACTTATGGATGCACTAACACATGTAGGGATGAAATTCTGGGCTCTTGAGGCCTTTAGCATTCACCGCAGTTTTTATAAACCTGAGTTTGCCGGATAAGGATAAAGGAGCAAAAATGAAATCCAAATTTAGATATTGATTTTAATAAACATTAGTGTATGTTTTCGTCGTATTTTTACTCAGCTTTACTGTATATATAATATAAACGAAGTTTTTTCCCACAACCATAAGAATTCCCTCACAATTTACCGGAAGTCGAGAAAACACATTTCCCGCCAGGCCGTGAATTAAATGTTGCGCCAACTATTTTCATCCGCTCTTCACAGCAACCTAATGAGGTTTTTAATTTTTAAAATTGGAGTCTATTGTTGAGTGCATTCCGCAAAGCGAATTATTTGCATTCGCTTATCATTTTTCTTTTTTTATTTGCCCTAGAAAGGAGTTACGTAATTAATTTTGGCGGGAAAAGGTACCACTATATTTCTCGCTTCATTTTTTTAAAAAATGTGATGAGCAAATAAAGTGTAAAAGGGATTTTTGAGATTGTGAGCTGAGATATTAAAGATTAAAGCTGTTGATACACTAATTGCTAAAGATTACTCGCAAATTTTCTCTTTTAAGCGGAGATTAGATGTAAACAACGCAACGTGTGTGTGTGGGGAGGGAGGAGGGAGCTTTTCTTAATAACTTATTCTATGAATATCAAATCGGAATGAAGCAGGGTCGAAAAGCCAGACGGGTGTTGTTTTTAGTGGGTGGGTGGGACGATTTGCCATTCCGAATATGGCTTCATTTGAATGTAAATGAGATGTGAAGACGAATAATTACAATGAAACCGAAACACGCGAAATTCACATTGTTATGTAGAATATCGATACAACGAACGTCAATATTAAGAAATTCTTTGAAATTCGCGTTTTGGATTACGGTATACATTTTATTACAAACAATTATTTAAGGACAATTATTATTTTTTTTTTAATTTTAAAGGAAGGGGGAAAATACAGTGATATTTACATCCAAACATATAACATAGGTATAAACAACGTTAAAAACAATATATTTTGCATTGCCACCACGATTCTAGGGCTCTTTTTTTCGGGTTTTTTTTAAAAAAAAATATATGTCCGGATAATAGAAACTCTACTGTATTTTATTTAAGGGCATTATTTTAATTTTTATTATTTTTATAAGTTTTTATAAAATTAATTTAGTATTTCAGTACACCAGTTTTTTTTATTTATTTTATTCAATTTTTTTGGGGATAATTTAATAATTTGTAAAAATGGGCAAAAGTTAAAAGCTGTTGAAATAATTTGTAACGTCATAAAATGGCAATTATATCTTTAACAATATTTAACGATTAAATAATTATTAATATTTTCTTAATGGCGATTGGCTTTTTTCGATAAGGAGATTTTTTTTTTTTGATATAGCGAATAGAATTGTCCATCCAGGCTAAATTTCGTTGTATCGACATTTCATCGTGTTGCGAAAGAGATTGGAGGGGAGGACGGTTTGAGTGGGTGGATGGTAGGTCTTAATTACGCATGCAAATTGTAATAGCGTTTATTTAAAGTCAATTAATTGAGAAAAGGAGACGAGTTTCGTTACGTTGGGTTGAGAGTTAAATGAGTGAGGTGACGATAGCCGTATCTTTAATGGGGTAATTGGCGAGTGCCTTCAGGTGGAAACGAGTATGGCGGATGGGTGGTGAGGATCAGACCGCGTTTCGCACTTGATAGCTGAACATGTCATTTATGATGCGAGAGATGCGAAAGATCAGATAGAATTTGAGAGTTCACGTATATTAAGAGGTAAGCCGTTGCCATGAAGATCCGATTATTTTTTTTTTTAAATTAACAGCGCCAAGAAGAACTTTAAAAGAAAGCGCTTGCTGTGGATTTACTTGATTATTTTTTTAAGATGGTCAAAACGAAATTTTTTGTTTCGAATTTTCGACATTTGATGACAAAAGAAAAAAAAAAATAGGCAGCATTGCGGCTCTGTGATGCGTATGTTATTTATTATATGACAATCATTTTGAACAATTATAATGAAGAATGCTATATTTTTGTCGTTATAATTTTTCCCAGTGTAAGCAACTAAAGAAAACCTGAATGAAAAATCAAATCAGTTACGATTATAGTTTACAGGATTGAAAGCCACCTAGAAAATATAGATATTGGTAGCACTTAATAATTCTTGTGATCATTTTTGTTGAATTCTGTTGTGGTGAGAAAAAAGCGTAGCCGGTTTAAATTATTCGAAATCTGTTCAACTGAACGAGGAAAAAGAAAAAAATAAAGAAAATGAATCGCCTGAATTTAGTTTTGAAAACAAAGTTGCGAATATTTGATTGCGCAACTTCATTGGATTATGAGATGAGCATCGTAAACATTTCATCTAAGCTTTCACTCGCCTTCCCAATCCTCCTTGTGCTCACCACCGCTTTTTTATATACAGGGAACGACAACTCCTCTTTGCTTTTAATTAAATTGAGTGACTAGGAATATGGAAAATTTGTTCTAAGTACACGTAGAACATAATTTAATAGAAAGCTTTGTTACACCGAATCGAGCGAGTTCCAGTCACACCCATTAACTGCGTTTCACTTCATTTTTTAATCGTTATAAAGTTACAACTTATAAGTTGTTTTTTTAGCGCAAATTTCTCTCATATTTTGTCAAGAACTTATGGCATTGTTTTAGTATTTTTTTTCTTAAATAAATACAACAAGCTCTCGATTATCCGCGATAATGGCTGGCACGCCAATCGCGGATTATACATGCGCAAAAATGACCGAAAAAGGGACACAAATCAACATAAAAATGCTTTTTAATTACCGGTAGGCCGGTATTACACATGCAATTATAAACTTATCCTTTTCGATTAGCACCTAAAATGTAAAAAGTTTCATCGCTTTTTAAAAATTGTCGCCTTATTACGGTTCTTAAAAGGGAACCTTGTCGAACTGGATTCATTCCTTTTGTTGATTGTCCGAGGGACTTGTGCTTGTGATTGGGTCTTAAAACTGCAGAAAGTGAACGTGTAGTGCGATAAGTAATAACGAAACAACACCAAAAAACGGGTTTCTGTTAAATACTTGCGAGAAAATTGAATCGCCATACTCAATGACGTCATAACCTACTTAATTAAAGCTAGAGCAACTAGGCGTAGTTTGATTCTGCTTGAGGGGGGTGGGGGCGAGCATTGAATAAATAAGACAGGAAGCTGCGCTGGAGAAAGATGATTTATGTGCCGTTGCCCGAGATTGAAATGTGTGGTGAGTGCGCATGCGCTTGACCGTTGGCGCCAAACATTTATCCTCGCAACACGTTTTAAGATTTGCATCAATATCATACTGTAGCTCATATTTTCACACACGAGATGTGAATCGAAACGTGTATTTCTCGGCACGCGCCATCAGGGGTGGTGAAGGGGAAGGGCGATCGATTCCAATCTCACGAACTCCCGTTCTCGTTAAATGTCTTGTAACATTTTTAAGGTTATGTACAACCGGGATCCGACATCTTCATCGTTCAATAGATCTTGCGCATGCTCGGTAAGAGTACCAGTTAAATCTCAAGTTCACCACACTAAAAAGCGTGCGCGGACTTCATTTGCGCTACAGTTTCGTTTCGTAAAAACGTTTGCTCTGTTAAAGTTTGCCTAAAATGAGCTCACGAATCAATGTACTCGTAAGAAGGTTTGTTTGCTCAAAAAAGTAAAATAAAACCGCGCAGCCTAATATTTCGTTGCCACCGGAATTCTAAATCTAGTTTTAGGAACAAAAATCTTGCTTCACCACAAAAAGGGTGACAACAAAAAAGACTTTGCCAAATTAAATTTCTTAAAAGATTTAATAAAAATAACTTTTTGGAGCAAAATTTAAGCGAGGTTGAAATCATGCACCGATCTATAAATTTGTCGGTTTATTTAATTTTTTTGATTAGTCTTAACCACCTAATCCATTTGTACAGTATAATGAACTGACATTAGAATACCGGTAAAACTAAATGAGAACTTATCTCGAAGTTTATTTGCTTTATAGGCTGTTTACAAAACATTGTACTAGTAATAGAGCAGTTTATATCTGCCACAAAAATTTAATTGAAATTGATTTCAGTATAAATAGGTCTAATGTTTTAAAAAGAAAATGTGATGCAATAATTGGAAATGAATAAAGATAGTAGATAGAAATTTAATGAATTTCGAACGGCTATAAATGCAATAATAATGTGTTGGCTTAATCTGGTGGAAAAGGAGAATCAGAGCGATCTCTTTGGAAATGGCGCCAAATGCATGGGCGACTAACATCTTTTCTCGTTGTCTGACAACCATTTCAAGGAATTTGCGCATACCGGATGCCCTCCCAGACAAGATCGGCGTCAAATAAGCATATTTAAGGATAATATTATGTTACACAGTGGCGGTCACTTCTTGCAAAACGCATACAGTGCATATTACATTGAACTAAGAAAGAGATGGAAAAATAATTATATATCGGGTTAATCTCAATAAATCCCTGTAAACAGAGTAATGGCTTTTGCATTCGGATTTATGACGGTCAGGCGAGGACCTAAGTGTACACATAATAATTAGGCCTATGTTTAAATATTAATTAAAAGGCAAAATAGATTTTTAATTTACTGTATTTTACAATTACCGGTAGCCTATTGTATTTTACGGCTCCGTATTTTTAAAATAATATTAATACACGTAAATACCGTAGTTAACATGGTTTTTGTTGGAGAAGAATAATAATAAGGTGTTTGTCACCTAACAACTGTGTGCAATGATGTTCGTTCTTGGCCATCACTGATGGCGTTTAACTTTTGAAGTTCTTCGTCTTTTCAAGAATCTTCTTTGACATTAATTCACACTGGTCAATGAGATAATTGATTTCTTGAATTGAAAATGTAATATTTTCAAATTGTAGGTTTTTAAACATTTTCTATTATTTTGTTAGTATCTTAATAATAGTGCTTTGCGCAGTCATAGTGCTGGCGACTTAACTTTTTAATAGAATATTAAGCCATATTCATCGAGCGAAATGGGTTAGTACAACTCATTTTCAGAAGCGATTTTTTTTTTGTCGTTAAATGAAAATAATTTATTTACAAAATATTATAATCATCAGCAGAGCAACAGTTGCAATGTTATTAAGGTGTCAAAAAGAATGCCAACATTTGTATTGACGAACCGGAAGTAAAAATTATGTCGTTGGCTAAAAAGCTTTGGTGTTTAGTGAACGTTTCGTAATGAATGTTGTTTACGGCACTTTCTTTAGTGAAGTTTTGTTTAGTGTATTATTTTATTTTCTTAAAGTCGTACTTGGTAATGAAATTGATTGGCTGAATTCTGTTGAGTGAAGTTTTCTTGGTGAATTTCGTTTACATGAAATTCCTCCTTTAAACCTCATTTTAGGTGTCGAGTGTAAGACGAAAGTAAGGAGCTTGTTTTCTTATGCATTTGTGTTGGAAAATGAGATGGAAACTTAAAGTTCGTTCTTTAAATACGTTTCCAATGCGTTTTTCGTCATCTATTACTGCTTCCAGCGGCGTTTTGGTTGAAATATGCGTCTCCGGGCGATGAGGTTGGGTGGGGGCTTTGAGCGCCGATTCTTTTGCTCAAATGGATGACGATAGCAAAGGAGTTTTAAAAGTCAGGAATCTACTTTTGACTTCATTTCCGAAATTTGGAGGTCGCTTCGACTTTTCGGAGGCCATCAATTTCGATTTCAAATCATTCTCAACGATTTCTAATGCGTTGATCGAAAATTCCGCCGCGTGATTTTTCGGAGAATTTTCTTCCCTCTCAAACACATATCTCTTCTCACTCACTTGATCTATCTTTCTCTCTCGAGTTTTTGAGGGATGTTTTGAATGCATTTGCAGCTTGTTGACGCTTACAACTGTTTCCTAGCGCCCACCCACTTCGCAAAGAGAGAAATTTTGTTTGATAAGCATGTTTTTTTTTTAAATAAATAAGTTTAAAGGGAGGAAAAAACGACAATTTAAAAAATGTTTTTGAAGGAAAACATATCTCCCCCATCTTCTTTTCCTCCCACCCACCCGTCTACTTTTTTTCTTACTAGCGTTTATGGATCCGATATTATTCCATGTTTATGTGGAATTCGCAGCAGGTGAATTATCGGTTTTCGACTTTCCATCGTTTATTCGAACGTTTATTATTTTATTGAAATATGGTTTTTTTTTCTTAAAAAGCATTTATTTTCTTTAAGAATGAATTTTCGTTTTATGGTATTTATTTTAACCGGAATGGTAAACATAGAGCAAAAAATAACATAAAAGCAATTGAAAGGCATTTTGAACAAATTTAATTCAAATTATGGAAAACATTTCGAGGGAATACAAAATATGCAAGGGATTCAAGCGAATTTGGGATTTTTATTCTAAATAGCAAAATAATAGCTGTAAACTCATTCACTTGGTTATGCTGGTAAAGTGGTAAGGATTTCGTATAAACAGGGATATCGGTTGAGGCGTATTTTCTTGCCCCTTTTATATTCATAATCTTTCTACGAGTATTAGCGATTGTCACCTGTTTGGGCCATTAAGGTCGTTCTCGGTAGCCAGGTGTTTTAGCAGTAGTGATGTCCCATGTTTCAAATTTACACCGTTGCGCAATCTCGCCTTCGTGGTTTTTTGCCATCAGCACTGGTTTTAATTTAGTTAATTCAGGTTTCAATTTTAACTGAACTCTTCATCGCGTTGTTGATATATTGGCAATATATTTACTCTCATATTTTTAAACAAAATTCCAATAAAATAAAAATTATTTTGCTTAAAAATGGTTGCCGAATGTTCAAACCACCTTGAAGACTTGAAGTAATAGGACACTTGTAACTTTCGAGCATGATAAATTGAAGCCTGGATGCGCTCGGTAATCTTTTTTTGCTCAAGAGATTCCCGGATTCACTTGAGCTTTTAATGAAATTTTTTAAAAAAATATTAATGAATGAAAAAATTAGATATTTGCTACAGCAAAAGACGGATTTTTAAAATAGAAATGAGAAAAGTTTGAAAACGGTAAATCGATGTTAGTTAAGAATTGTTTTCAATTCTATTAATTTCATTAATTTGAAAGTTTTGTTTATTTTGATTCGCTACTGATTTTTTTTTTTTTAAAATTAAGAAATGTTTTTTTTTTGTAAATCCACTGCGCATAAAAAAGAAATGTTTATTTTTGTAATCAAGAGAGAGTTCGATTTTTTGTGTCTCAAAATGATGTAAGCATGGTTTGAAGAAATTCTATTACGTTGATTGGTCTTGTGCAAAATATTCTACTGCTATTTTTATTAACTTTTTTTTTTTTATTTTTGTTTTAAGATTACCATTTGCAATTGCTCGCTTGGGACGAGAGTGGTATAAATGCGCTTTTTTGGTTCGATTAAAATTTATTATCTAAGAGAAAGCCGTCGACGGCATTCTGATTACTATTGGCTGCTTCAAAATTTATGAAGCTCAAATTGCAGCAAAATAATAAGGATTTAAATTTTTAATCAGTTTGACTTAAAACGAAATTTGTTTTTTAAAGCTAAAAAACATTTTGATATGATTATTCAGTGTTATTTTACAGGGCGTTGGAGGAACTTTGGGGGAATAAACAACCGCAAACTTTAATTTAGTGCTACCGGTAGGACTTGTTCCACCGTTGCCTATTTCACTATTTCATCTCCTGTTCGTGCTCGTAGAACCAGAGCGAAAAAGAGTTAGAAAGAGATTTTTTTGGATCATTTTAGCCATCCTCTTAAATTGATGACAAAATGTTGAGCCTATGAAAATGTTATCGTGTCAAATGAAATTCTACCGTACCTATTTTTTTTCTTTCGTGCGCGCACATTTTATTTTACAATATTTCTGCGCAACGTTCTTTTCTCCATTTTTATTATTCAAAACAACGTTGTTTTTTTTTCTCGTTGCACTTTTGTCAAAAGATAAAAGATGGCGGGACATTTTTTTTGATGGCGATACAGTGTGTGTCACACGTGACAACACAGAGATGATATGAATCCCGATCTAGTGTTTTTGACAATAATGCAAGAAAACTGCACTTAAGTATTATCGTAATGGAAATATAATTATTATATTAAATTAAGTGGAATTATTGGTACAAGTAGTTTATAGTTAATAAAAATAATACATTTCATAAAATCTAAGAAATTTCAGTTTGAGAATGATTAGAAAACGATAAATTGGGTAAAGTTGTAAACAATAATTATTACTTATTGGTAATTATTTTTCTTATGGTTAAATATTTGGTAGCCTACGGCATATTAGTATTTTACAAACTTATTCTAGGCATGAACTGTAAATTGCGGAACATTTGAAATTAGAGAAATGTTATTGAACTCAGTTGCGGATTAATAGCGTAAAATATATTTTAAAATTGATAAAAAAAAAGCACTAGAAATAATTACATGTAGGCTACAGTATGAAAAGGAGAACTCATTGTGTTCTAAAAAAATAAAAAATAATTTAGAAAATTTGGAGGAATACAAGAAAGATGTGAAATGCTCTAGAAAAAAGAAAAAAATGTTCCAGAAAAAATTAAAATATTTTCTAGAAAATAGAATTAAAAAAAAAAAAAATGTAGGCTATAAAACGCTATCAAAATGAAGAAAGATACAAGAAAAATGAATGAAAAAAATATAAATAATACTAAAAAACTTAAAGAAACTTAAAGAAAGAAACGAAAAGAATACGAACGAAATGTTAATTATAAATTTAATATTGGATAAACTATAACTTTTCTAAAATATGTTTTAGATGTAGAATGTTCAATCGAGGTTCTTTTACTCTGAATAGCTCGGCTGGTAGAATTGACTAGCGCACTGTACTAGCGGAGTTGTTTTCGTCGGAATTAAATTTGAAAAGTCACTTTTCGTTTCGGATGCGAAATTATTATTTCTTCTGCTGCGATGCTTCACTCGTGTTTGTTGTTTGTCACTGTCTCTTCTCTTTTCATAATATTCATAGAGTGGGTGTGGGTGGCAGTGGGCGAGCTTCATAGGCGGCTGTTTGCGGTTGCCGCGGCGGTTATTTTGCAGCTGCGGATAATTGTCGATTATCGAAAACGTCCGGATCGCTTTTAATTACGTCGTCGCGGATGACGTCACGCGCACGTGCCGCCGCCGAAAACGTCTTATTTACAGCAAAGGAAGGGGGTTGAGGGAGAGTAGAGTCGACTAATTAGCTCATGTTAATTTAACCTCGCACGAGGCGCCTCCATTTTGATACGACGCAGCTGTTTTGCCTATGAATTTTCAACCGGTTTTGATTTATCATATAACTCTTTCACGATAAAAAAAATTCTAAATGTGAAGAAATAAGGAATTTTTTTTTTACTTTGCTGAAATCGATAATCGTGATTGTCAGTTGTAAATTCACAAGTGTTTTTATCGGATATTTTAACTTGGAAAGTGCTTTCCTATTAAAAAAAAAACATTATTAATTATGATTTATTTTTTATATTAAAGAATATCACGAAAACAATGGACGAACCGGTGTTTAAAATACGCAAACAGTGTGGCTTATAAATCCAACAAAGAAAAATTGGAAAATTATTGATCCAGCCTCACTTTCCATTAATAAATTCTTTTTTAAAATTACTGCATTTTTTGAATTTTTTGGAACAGATTGTAGGAGTTAATTAACCCAAAAATTAACGAATTGGCTAATTTCTACTCTGAAATTCTAATACAGTAATTAGTATTTTAGCATTATTAGTGTCATCTACAAGTAAATTTAGCTAATAAGTGCTTTTGTTATACAGTACGAGCAGTGCTGTTTTTAAAATATGTTGCTTTTGAAAATTCTTCTTCTGAAAACTTTTTATTACAGAAGAAATAAAAAAAATAAAAAAAATAGCGGATAGGGGAGTTTTCGAACTTGCCTTTCTGCGCGTGCGCCAAAGTAGCTTGAAAATAATTAATGCTGACCTAAACCAAAATGATAAATTTTAGTGCAGTAATTGATTATAGCATTGTTCATTAATTAAGTTATCATTAATTACCTTTTCAGTGGCATTCTTAATTAGGAAGAAACTTTGTTTTTTTTTTACCAAAGAGCGTCAGTCACAAGTTCATTTTTTCTCATTAATTAAGCTAAATGTTTTGACTTTTTGTTGTTTCTTTGCCTCTTTAAAACTTTAATCACTTTTTATTTGCTGATTTTGCAAGCAAAATAAAAAAATGATAAAATGAAAGTAAAATTTTCTTTAGAAAAAACGAGCGCTCGAAACGTTGGTGCTTTTTTTATATTTTTTATATAAGAATTGCGCTTTAATTGAAATAAATCGTGAGTGTGCGAGTGTTAATTACAAAGCTCCCCCTGGTGGCGGTAATAGTAAACGAGCAGTGTTCCGCGGGGAAATTCTCCTTTCCAGTATTTTTTTTCTTCTTTTGCAGTTTTAAATAAATAATATAATTAAAACAAATGTCACGCAGTGTTCTGACCGCTCTTCAAATATAAACAACCATTATTCTCTTCGTTTTGTTTTTTTTCGGCTTTATTTATTTATTTAAAAATTGATTGGAAAAATTTAATGAAATAAAGATTAGTAGGATTTGAAGTTTTTCGTGAAATCAAAAGATATTTGCGCCATGCAGCAATACTTTTTAATGCTTTTATGTGGCTAATCCTTTTATGCATATTGAAAGTTCTCAATAAGACCCAAATACGTTCTTCCGAAAAGCTCGAATTTTTAGCGAAAGCTTTGATGACGTCACTTTTGCCTAATGCGTAATGGACAAAGTGACGTCACTTAAGCTTTCGCTAACAATTCGAGCTTTAGCTAAGATTATGCATACGGGAATGAAGCTTTTGCTTAGAAAATTAAGATTTTAGCTAAAGCTTATTTTTATGCATTCCACAAAATGGGCCATAATACAAAATTAAGATAACGAGGGATATTAAGGTAAGGAATTGTTTTGCGCAAACTCTGGATTACTAGCGCGTTTATGTCGCTTTCTTATTTATAAACGCCTCATATACAACTCGTATAAGAATAATTAGCTTTAGGAAATAGTAGACATTTTAGGGCATGACTTCATCAAAAGGAGAGGTCGGTTTGCTGCTAAAACCTGTTGCTTCGTCAAAATTGTCAATCATTATGTCAAGTAGATTAGTACTACAGTTTTTAGCTCCCTTATAAATGTTTTTTTTTATGGTAAAAATTATAATTATGCATAAGAAAATAGCATATTATTAGGAGATAGCTTTTAAAAACTGCTATTATGTCAATTTAGTTCAAAATACATGTACTCGTTTTTGATAAGCAAAGTAATTAATTAAATTACGAAACTATTATTATTGCAAAGTTGATAAATATATGCCGGTAATAATAAACAGGATAAAAGGTGTTGAAATTAAGAATCCAAAAAGCAACAAATTACAGTTGTCTAAGTAATTAATCAAAACAATTTATTACGAAATGAATTATTGTGAAATAAGAGTTAATTTTTTACGAGAATTTATTTCGCTCGTTAATCAGAGCATTTTTTGTTCAGTGTTTTTTCTCTCATCGATTTTTCGACTGGCAACGTTTTCTATTGTTTACCAACTGACGTCACATTTTTTTTTAATAACGATTCCGGGGAAAAAATTGTTTTGTGTAAAATTTTATGCTGAAACGCATTCATGCGCTATTGTAGCCAACTCGCTGTTTGATTGAATCAAAGGAAGTGGAAGCCGATGACCAGAGCAAAACAGAAGAAGAAATTTTGTAGTCCGAGTTAAAGTAAATTGGGCGAAACGAAGGAGCAAATAATATAGTGAGTAAACATTATCAGCAAACAAATTGCAAGCCGAATCGAGCAAAAAGAAATGAAAAGAAAAATGACAAAGTTAATGAGAACGTTTTTGATGTCGAAAATAGAAAGCAAATCTTTACTTCGCAAATAATATGTAAAATGAATATTAAAATAAAGATGAGGATGTTTTCTTATTATATGAATGTTAAAGGTTATGCGGATGGTGAAAAGATTATTTTAAAGCTGATCTTTCTTTTCTATCTATTTAAAACATCACTGTAATTACTGTACATGTATTGCAGTATGAAATTACAGGCCAACGAAATTAATTGAATTTTAGAATTTATATAATTATTGCTTAAAATGTCAATGCCGTCAATATCTAGATTTAGTAACTAAATCTTAGTTTAAAGTTTTGTGGCAACAAAACAGGTTTTATTAAACAAGATTAAATTAAGTTAAAATGACTTTTTGGAACAAGATCGAAATTTAAACAAGTTTAAAAATGTGTGCGCTGGCTCCAGGCTTAAGAATTTACCCTTTGTTTTTAGATACAGAACATCAACATAGATTTAGTTACGTAATATAACAAACTGAGATCAGAATAAAACGTGAATTATATAAATTAAATTTTTTTAAGGATAGAGAAATATTATTAAAAATAATTATTGTTTCGTAAATAATAATTAAGGCCAGAATAATGAAATTTTTTTATTTATTTGGCTGAATTTTGGTTAATTTCTCAATAGTTTTTTTTTTTAAAAACAAATTCTCATTGTTTAAAAAATATAATCGATTGAATTGAGCTTGGGTGAACTGTGAGAAATTATATCAGAGTATCTTAAGTTTTTGTGAGAAGTTGTTTGTCATTTTCGACGCAAATTTTTTTAAAAAAAAAAAAGATTACTGGAGTATTGTAATCGGTTTTTCTATGATTCAACTTATCTTCCGAGATGCTGTTCACTTCCGGTTGTGTTTCACTTATTATGAACAGAAACGGAAAGCTTTAACAGTTCCACGAAATCCCCTACGATTTAAAAATCTAATGTAATATTCAGTAATTATGTTATGTTTTTCAAAGAAACTACTGAATAGTGAAGTAGAACCACGAGCGCGCATGCGCATTATGGTAATCGCACATTTTCTATTCTGGCATATCAGACTCAGTCGGCTGATAAGGCGCGTTTTCATGCTTGCTGACGCCGCAATCTATTTTGAATTTCAGTCACATTCTCACAGTCGCAAATACGGTGAGCATTAAGTTTCGGTTAAGTAGAGGTGAGTTAGGTACTACTAACATGTAACATGTACATGTTAAAATGAGTTTTGCCAGTATTGGCGCACATTATTAAAAAAAAAAAACAACTATAGCGAGGATGGGGAAGACTCAATCAGTGGGATCGAACGGTGACTTTACCAAACCGGGGAAAAAGCTGTGGAATCTTCTACTCTGGGCGGTCCCGGAGTGGTGGAATCTTCGAAGGGTAGAATGCACACAATGCAGACAGATTTGCACTCATATCCTCGGACGGTTGATTGAGTTCACATTTGGTTTTGAAGAGTTGCAGGATAAACTACTGTACATGGCTGAATAGTTTAAAATAATGTCGTTAAACTGAACCATACTTATATTTATTAAAATGAAGTTCAACATAAAATAGTTATTGTTTAATAATTAGCTCATTTATGTGAAGCGTATTTTGTCCACGAAGAAAGAATATTTGTGTTTTATTAATGCGTGGACGCATGCGCATTTCGTTTTGTCACCGTCATTACGTCTTAGGTAGGCTTAACACTACGTGTTCGTGTTTATATATTTATATTTATAAACTGAATTGGGAATGCGAACGACTGAGATGATTGCGACTAAGAGGTGATAAGAGTAACAATTTATAGGAAGAGACGGAGAAAGAAAGAAAAGAAAAAAAAGGTGATTCTATACAATGTAGTAGAGGGCGCTGAGTGTCACACACATTATGAGTGAGAAAAAGATCTGCCTGATAAATTTTCGCTACTGTTTCGGATTTAAATGGGAATGAATGGACGCCTCACGGTCTAATGTATGTTCAACTAATGCTTCTCAAAATCCACCCCACACCATCAATCTCCGCTTGTTCCAACCGCCTTTTAGTTTTGCATGAAGCACGGAATGCGTTTCCCCCCGCATTTTTCTCTCTTCTTATTTCGAGAAATAAGTTGTAATAAAAAATTGGAAGGGATAAAAAATTGAGTGACAAAGAGTTTTCGCGCTCTCAACAGGAAATAGAAGAGTAAATAATACGTTGAAATGACAGCGCGTTACGTTCGGTTACGTCGATGTACGGCGTTACATTAATTCCTAATCCGTATACAGGTGGAATTCAGTTTTTCTATCTTTTTCTTTCTACAGTATATGTTGAATAACTTATCGCGCTGCATTTGGTTAGATGGGAAAGCGACGTTCAACTTCAAAAGTTGATAAATTGAAGACTTTTTACTTATATTTTAACAAGCCTTTTTTAAATTAAGCGTTTTATTAAATTTTGAGATTGCCATTTTTATCTAATTTTTTTTAAATTAGTTATACAGTACTGTATTTTTTCAGAAACGGTTTTTTTTAAACAATTTATTTGCTCCCAAATTTTAAATTGCATTACTGTATTTTAATAAGTTTTGATTAAATGTTTTGATTTACTCATTGTTTTTAATTCAGTTCTCTTAATTTATTTTTACTGAATTATGATTTAGATTACGATTGCTCAAAAAACCTTTAATTTTTTTTAATTTGCTTTCTACTCAATTCCAACTTAGTTTAGATTTAGATCTAAAGAAGATGGAGAAGCCCTGAGACCCAGAATATCACCCCTTGTTAGTCAAAGAAGAGTAGGTAGTATCCGGGGCTTGAACCTGCGGAAACACCCTACTCCTCAGCTTCCTTATAGCCAGATTACAGGAGTGCGCTAAGCTCCCAGTTTTTACTCAATTGCGACTTGGTTCTTGCTCAATTATTATGCAGATTTTATTAAACTTTAATTAAGTTTCATTCAACATGGATAGTTTTACCAAAGTTTTAAGATACCAATACTTTCTTTTCCTCAATTTGTGTTTAATTTATTTAGATTGAGTTTTTACGAGTAAGATGATCGTTTTGCATTGAATTGAAAATAAACAGCCGCTGATTGTTTTAATTATAGGAGCTCGTTAATCATAGCTAATCAACTCGGTGTAAGCGAGCTCCAACTTAATTTCTTAAACAAAAAGAAATTAATTAGTGAGAGATGGTTGAGTTGGGGAGGTGGAATGAATGGGAAAGTAGGCGACCGAGCATAATGAGGCTCGCGCTCATCACTTAATTTAGTCATTGACAAACTAATTGCTCAGAAGTCTCGCTATTTATGACGGATAATGTAACTGCATTTTTTTCTACCTTCTTGGTAGCGGATACGTGTCCGGATTAAGCGGATTTGTTAGAGGTTTAAGAGGGTTTAGAGTGTGATCAGATCTGTCATTTAGATACAAATCTTAAGCTGAAAAAATATATATTTTTTATCCCTTCAATAAGATGTTTAGTGAGATTAGTTTGATTAGATATTTCTAAAGACGTTAAGATGTTTGTATAAAGAACGTCTTCAGTTTGAAATTCTCAGTACAGAGAACATTTTAATTACAAATTTTTCTGTACAACAGCGTTTTTATTACGAATTTTTCAGTATAACGCATTTTTAGTGCATATACTGTATTATAATAGACCTGCATTTTAGCAAACATCGATATTATGAAATTTTTATTACCGTACAACAAATGTTTGCACTCTGCAGATCCTCAGTACAACGAACGTTTTTATTACGAAATTACCAGCGTAGTAGGAAATTCTCGAATTATGTACTTAGAATGTTGCAATACTCAGTAACGAACCTTTACAACGAAATTCTCACTACGACAAATTTCTTTCGAGCAAATTTTTCAATACAACGACTGCTTTTAATACGAAATTGTTATTAAACCATATGAAATATTTAATTCTCGGTATAACGAACGACTGCGATATGCAATTTCCAGTACATGTAGGCCTACAGTATAAAGAACGACTGTTTATATGAAAATCTTAGTGCAACAAAGATTCATCAGCCACAAAAAAAATTGGTTTGCACTTATATTTAAGTTAATTTTAGTACATTGTACAACGAAATAAATGAAAGTTGAGAAAAGTAGACCTACTTTTTCTGGGAGGAAAAAAGGAGAATTTTGCACTCAACTTTACATGTACGCTCAAGGAAACTGCGTTGTACAGTATCTTTGATTTCATTGTATCAAAGTTGTTTGTATCGACATTTTGCTTCGAATTTATTATCTAAATAAAGAATGATGTAAAGAATTTTATTTGAAAATGCATATAATTCCCACAAGTACGCATCGATAAATGTCATCTGAATGTATTAAAAGTAGAGTATTTATTTGAACAAGATTTATTTATTTTTATAAATCGAACAAAAAGTTATTTAAAATGTTGTTTCTACTAATACCGGTAGATAAAAGCTGGAATGATACGAAAGCTCTTTCCTAAAAATTCGAGTTGAATCGAAAATGTAATTCAAGAACTTTTTATTTCGTCTCTCTCTCTTTTCAATTCCCATCAGAAAATATAGCGAGCGAGATTTCGATTTGATTTATCGCTAATGACGTCATCCGCGATGATCCGCGAAGAAAACGCGGAATTATCTATGCAAATTTCCTTCTTCTTACTCGCTGGAGAATTAGCCGGAGAAATTGATAGCGCTTTGGTCAAATACTCTTCAATTAAGAACGGAGTGAATTAATTTAGGAGCGCAAATTATCAAATTAAAGCTTTGACGAGCGTTTCACCGGTAGTTAAGAAGCTACTTACTTGGGTTCCGTTCAGTTTATACTTCCGGGAAATAGTTAAGTGGATGGGAAAAAGAGATTGGGGGAGGGAGGGGGAAAACCTGACCTCGTTAGGACAATTTATGGAATCGCTACGAGCAATGTTTTTAGAGGACTCTGAGCGAATTGCGCTGGCAAAACACCAATCTCGGTTGGAGATTACCAGAAGAAACTATGAGGGTGTATTGTTACTGAATACTGTACTGTACCTTCAATTAATAAAATTTAAAGGGAAAATTTTGTTCGAAATTTTATTAGGGCCATATTCAGAAACGGTACTTGAGTGCGAGTACACTCTCATGGAGCGCAATCTTTCTCAATATTACAACAGTCATTGGATGAAATTTTCATCCCACAGTTATAATACATTATGGAGAGAGATTGTGTTCAATGAGAGTGTACTCACACACAATTGCTGTTTATAAATACGACCCTAAATCTTGCTTAACGTTTACTGCGAAAACTCGATTTTTAAAAACATTTTGCTGTCCCTTGTAGTGACAGCGGGGAAGACGGAGAGTTCCGAAAAACTAGAACGTCACCCCTCTTATGTCAAAGAAGAGAAGGTAGTATCCCGAGCTTGAACCCGTAATAACACCCTTCTCTTCAGCTTCCGTACAGCCAGATTACAGGAGTGCGCTCCCAGTTTGAATTTAAATAAAGTTAATTCTGTAATTGTGCCAGCACAAAGATTCATTTAAAATTGATTTATAATCAGTATTTTCCCACCTCCGCGCATCCATTTTTAATAAAACTATAAAACTAATTCAGAAAATAATTGAATTAGTTTAATTATTTTTGAAAAAGATTTTTAAGTACCGGTTATTTTCATAAACATAACATATTATACAGTAGTAATAACTATTCTTTTTTATTTTGTTTGTTTGTTTGACTTTTGCTGTCCCATCCTGGCCATTAACTCAAGTTTACACGGGCAGAGGGGAAATACAGGGGGCTCCGCGTCACCCTAGAAGTAGTTAGACTGGAAGTCACTCATTAATTTATCAAAATTTGTCTGAGCTTCTAGCGTTGTTGTTTAAAATGAATAACAAATCGTTTTAAAAATTAAAATAGAATAAAGATTCTAAATAAGTCATCAAAAATACCGGGATCAAAATACATTATGAAATAAAATCTCGTTCAAAATAGCATAAAATCTCGTTCAAAATAGCATAAAGTCTCGTTCAAAATAGCATAAAATCTCGTTCAAAATAGCATAAAATCTCGTTCAAAATAGCATAAAATCTCGTTCAAA
>JAQGAZ010002158.1:0-20134 GCA_034692225.1 Polydesmus complanatus
ATTGAAATACTCATTTAGTATTTTGACAAATAATGGAAAAAATATTCTTAAAATTGTTTTGAAAAAGAATTTGAAGAAATGGCTGTTTCATTTTTGAGGGTAATAGCAACGCCTCCTACATAGGAGGCGTTGATATTACCCTCAAAAATGAAAAACCCGCCTCATTCTGTAAAATGTACTGTTTTAGAATTTTTTTCTCTATTAAAGGGATATAATATTATAATAGTATATGGCAGCATTGCTGCTAAGGGGCAACACTGCTGGATCAGCTGTTTCAAGGCGTTTCGCATGGATTTCCACGAGAAAGTTTTTTGAACTCGTTTAAACATTTTGCACCCAATTTCAAAACATATAAATTTGCGATATAAATTGATCTGATTCAACGTTTTGAAACTTTTTTGTTAATATGATAAAAGTTTGATGAATAATTTAGTTCATTTGTAACGTGCGTCTACGTCTACATGAAGCGCAACGAGGTAAGATAATATTTTGCGTTAAAATTAAATGCTTATCATGCACGTAATTAAATGTTAATATTTACAATAGGGATTGCCGCTTAAAATTAATAAAGCGGCGGAGGATATTTTCTGGAAAAAACCGGTGCTTCAAACGCTAAAATTCAAATTTTCCCGTAAATGTTACTCTTGTGATTTAATACAAATTCTTTAATGAAATGTTGAATTTAGGTGATAGCAGCGTTCCTAGCACTTCCTATCAAGATTCTTTGACTCCGGTGCACAGTAATGCTCACCTTTTAACCAGCGCTTATAATTCCTCGCTTATCATTCAGGCTCTTCTCACCGTCATTTGCGAATTGAAAGCCAAAGACGACCGAGGAGCAGACAGCCAACTCTTCAAATGCAAATACACTTTCCTTTTTGATTTGATTTTATTAATATTATATTTATTAGTTTTTGTTTGGTGTTACAGATATTTATCAGAACCTGATTGAAATTGGAGTAAGTTTACGATCTATCAAACAAACTAATTAAAATAATAAGGCCGGGAATTTAAATGGGTGAAGTAAATACACGTTGTTGTCAAATATAAACTTTTCGAACGACATGCATGTGAAATTAAATCAAAAATAAATAAAACTTAACGGAATTATAAACCTGAGATACTTTTACTTGACAAATTACTTTATTCACAATATCAAGAAATAGAAAAACATAAACAATATTAGTAGAACATAAATTAATCTATGACATGGTATGTTTATTAATTTATATTACAGCATATTTATACAGAAAAATACAGTATCATCGATCACGAAGCTTGTAATCGTTTTGCTATAGCTCGAACTTAGTTGGCTTTAGCAGGAGCATCCGGAGTAGGACCATCCTGCGGTGAAGCTTCAACAGCTGGCGGGAATGCCGTGCTTTGGAAAATAGCAACTTGTCGTTCATTTTTGAGCGGAGCTGCTTCGACGGCTGGTCTTGGCGCTTCGACTGTAAGGAGTCCATCAGGGGAAAGAGCAGACGTGACACTCTCCGCTAGAACTCCTTCCGGCAATAAATAACGCCGAGTAAATTCTCTGGAAACAAAGCCGTGTTGGTCAATCTTTTCTTCGTGTTTTCCGTGAACTACCACGCTGTTGTCTACGGTTTTCACTGAAAGCTCATCTGGAGTGAACTGGTTAACATCGAGCATAACTTGAAACTTGCTGCCATCGTCGCTGACTTTGATTTCCGAAACGCCGCTCGTCTGGCCGTCGAAATTACGTCTTGGACGAATATAAAAACCTTGGTAGAGCGTAGGTGGAAATAATTCTTCGTCGAAAAGACCAATTCCGAAATTCTGATCGAGAACTCTGGATGGATTGAATGAACCTAGACCCCAGATATCTCTCGGTTCTCGCCACATGCTCCAAGGGTTGGATAATTGAACTATACCGAAGTGTCGACCAGCCATATTATTCGTCTTCAAATCAATAATCGTTGACAGTTAAAGTAAATTTCTCAATCGTTTTGCTTTGGTAAAGCTCTTTCCGTCGTTCAAGTCGGAAGTATGACAGGGGAAGAGAACGCGTTTTCTTTTATAGCAACGGATTATATTTCGAGAAAAATCCAGAAAAGTCGAGAAAATTATTCAAAAATGCGAGCTACTCGAACATTCCAGAAATATTAGTCTTTAAACCAATCAAATTCAACCAAAGCAAACTACTTTAGCTTTTCACCAATCGCATACAATGTTTACGTAAATATTGCCCCTCCCCATAACAGCTGCTCGATTTCAATTCAGTAGGCTATACTTACGTACCGTAATAATCTTTTGTGGGTGTGGCTTACAACATGATGCCCTCAAGATAAAATTGTATTAGACTTTTCAAGCAAAAGTTTCTTGCACAAGTAATTATTGATACATGACTAACGATTTGGTATCCATCTACTATTCTACTAAATTGCATTTTTAATAAGTAGACTTTTGAAAAGAACTTCTGCATCAATGCTCAAATTTCAACGCAAGTAATGATCGAGATTGAAATGTTTTGATCTCAAAAAGAAAGAAACAGATTATAGCTATACTGTATTATTATTTAAAGCTAAGAAATTTTACTGATGTTGTTTATACATACAGTAATTATTATTACCGGTACAGTATCAGGCTTTATTGTATTTAATTATTGCTTGTAAAAAGGCCAACAATGCAACACAATTATTTAAAATTTTCCGCCATCAAAACACGCAAAAAGTTTGGGGCTTCTTCGTGTCATGTGGTAGGCTAAATAACAACGTGGCAGGTTTTAATTTTGACATTAATCTGTGGATTCCAAAAAACAATAAATTTCGTTTCTTGAAATGACCTATAACCCGCCTCGATCTGTAAAATGTAGGTACTGTTTTTGAATTTTCTTCTTTATTATAGGGATATAATAGTATTTGGCAGCACTGCGGCTAAGGGGCAACACTGCTCGATCAGCTGTTTCAAGGCGTTTCGCATGGATTTCCACGAGAAAGTTTTTTGAACTCGTTTAAACATTTTGCACCCAATTTCAAAACATATAAATTTGCGATATAAATTGATCTGATTCAACGTTTTGAAACTTTTTTGTTAATATGATAAAAGTTTGATGAATAATTTAGTTCATTTGTAACGTGCGTCTACGTCTACATGAAGCGCAACGAGGTAAGATAATATTTTGCGTTAAAATTAAATGCTTATCATGCACGTAATTAAATGTTAATATTTACAATAGGGATTGCCGCTTAAAATTAATAAAGCGGCGGAGGATATTTTCTGGAAAAAACCGGTGCTTCAAACGCTAAAATTCAAATTTTCCCGTAAATGTTACTCTTGTGATTTAATACAAATTCTTTAATGAAATGTTGAATTTAGGTGATAGCAGCGTTCCTAGCACTTCCTATCAAGATTCTTTGACTCCGGTGCACAGTAATGCTCACCTTTTAACCAGCGCTTATAATTCCTCGCTTATCATTCAGGCTCTTCTCACCGTCATTTGCGAATTGAAAGCCAAAGACGACCGAGGAGCAGACAGCCAACTCTTCAAATGCAAAATATACACTTTACTTTTTGATTTTATTAATATTATATTTATTAATTTTCGTTTGGTGTTATAGATATTTATCAGAACCTGATCGAAATTGGAGTAAGTTTACAATTTATTTTGTAAATTTCTTCCTACAATAATTACCCTGGTCAACCCAAATTTTAAATTAGTCTTTGAAGCTTTCAGAATGAAATAAATATGCACAATTATTTACAATTAAATTTTCTTTTCCTATAATTCAGCTTTAAAATGGGGAGGGGGAATAACTTTTTGAATCTCTTGTAAAAGAATTCGCATACAATAAAGGAAAATACACGTAATATATATTAAATGAATTTTTGTTGTCTTTTAGTTGGTGAAACCTTTGAATCAAAGTGATCTTAATCTGTCGTATTTGAGGAAACAGTTTTACGCTGCTTTCAAACTGTTGATTTCTTCTTACAACAAAAATAGCGCGGATCCAACCTATAACGAAATTTATGACGTGAGACGATTCCAATTTCTGCTGTACTGTAATTTTAAAAGTAAATTTTTGATGGATTTTGTAGGCATTTGATTTATTTCCTCCCGCTCAAAACAACGCTGTGACAATGTAACTAACTTACATTACTTTAATCTTTTATTTTTAATAATTTTAAATCTATTAATAAGATATCGTTTTGGTTCCAACGTTGACCATCTGCACTTCAAAGACCTTCTGTGCGCCTCTCGTTACGAAGATGAGTTCGAAGAGCTGGAGAAGTTGGGTTCGGGAGGATTCGGCGTGGTTTTCAAGGTCCTTTCCAAATTCTTTTTTTAAATTAAAATATTGAACTCGGAACTGTGTGTGATTAGGTTCGAAACAAGTTGGATGGAGTGGAGTACGCCGTGAAGAAGATTCGACAGAGAAAGTTTGAAGAGAAGGACTTCAAGCGGGTCCAACAAGAGGTGAGACACTTAGCCAAATTAAGACACGTAAACATCGTCTCTTATTACACTTCTTGGTGGGAGAACTGCTTTGCACCTATTGGTAAATCTCATTTGATAACTGCTAATACAATCGTAAAAAATGAGGTTCATCTTCAATTTTGATAGTGTCTTCGGTTGAGATGGAAGAAGAGGAGGAGGCGAGTGAAGTTCCGATGAGTCAAACGGAGGAGTCGTTGAGTGTTTCAAGGAACAGCTTCTCTAATATGACATTGCAACCGGTGTCCAAATCCATTTCCTCTTCCTCATCTTCTTCTGTTGGAAAAAAAGGCAAATTTTGGCAGAAAGGATCCTCTGATTCTAGCGAAGCAGAGATGACCACGTCAATTGAGAGCTGTTCCAATAAAGGGAACCTTTATCTACCTCTTCAAGTGAAATCTTTTAGTTGAATTAATGTGGATAAAATGAATATCTGATTTTGTTTGCAGCATCAATGGAGCATCAACCTTTACATTCAAATGGAACTGTGTTTCACCAATTTAGAAGTGTTTTTAAAACGGAGAAACGTTCGGTTAGCGACTTCTAATGCAGGTTCTCTATTTTTTTTATATTAAGAATCTTACTTCTTATTTATCATTTTCATTTGTTCAAATTTATTACTTTTTATTGGCTATCATAACAGTTTTATTTTTCATCAGTTTTTACTTCAGTCGCTGTTTTAGTAGTTCATGACAGTTTTTTGTGTTACTAGTTTGCCGTTGATTACGTTTTTAAGTTTCAGCTGCTAGTTTTTAGTGCAATTTTTTAGTAACTATTACAAGTTTTTTAAGTTTTGATGGTAAATTCCAAAGTGCCGATCACCGAATTATAATCATTTTGTTTATATTTTCAGAACAGAGTTTGGATCCGGTTTTTCTGATCGACGGAGCGGAGTCCGAGCTTCTGATGCAGCAAATTCTGAGCGGGGTGGACTTCATTCATTCCAAACAACTGATTCACAGAGACCTCAAAGTCAGTAAAATCTCTCAACCTTTCTCTACATAATGAAATTAAACTGCGATTTTCGTAGCCTTCCAATATTTTCCTAGATGAATCTTTGAAGTGCGTGAAGATCGGGGACTTCGGTCTGGCTCGTTCCCTTAATACCTCCCCCACTAGCGAGTCAACTCCTCTTACCCCCTTTATTACGTACGCAGGACCCGAGGAGATGGTTCAAGACGACGATGGGAGAGATGAGACAACCGCGTTTACTGCCAAAATAGGTGATCAATTCTTAAATTTTAAGAATCAATTTTTTAAAGTTCAAAAATCGATTTTTAGTTTGTTGATCAATTTTTAAATTTAGTGATTAATTCTTTAGATTAATAATCAATTCTAACGTAAAAGTTAAGTGTTAATTAATAACTATGTGTTGGTTTAGGAACCGGGACTTATGCAGCGCCGGAACAGCTCAAGTCTTCTTCTTACAATCAGAAAGTAAGTTTTAATTGCAAACAGTAATTTTGCACGAACATTAATTTTTTTAACGTAGGCGGACATGTACAGCTTGGGGATCATTTACTTCGAACTATATTACCCAATGGGTACAGGGATGGAGCGAGTGAAAGCTTTCGAAGAACTACGGCGGATGAACGGATGCACCCCGCAGCTGAATTGCATCGGGCGCCACTATCCACACGTCGTAAGTTCGATCTTAAACAGTGCCGGATTATTTTGAAATTTGACACTAAAAGTAGACACAAAACATTAACTGTTCACGTGGGCATTGCTATAAAGGCAAAAAAGGGAATCAATTTCCCCAAATAAAAAAAGGCGCCTTTCATTTTACTGTAAAGTATTTTACAGCGTCAAAACTTAGTTAAAATTGCCACCAAATTTTTTTAAATGATTTTTATTTTTTTCATAATTTTATTATTTTTGTTTAAGATTTTTAATTTTGTCCATTTTATTAGATTTTTTTGGAAATGTTTTAATTTTTTTCATAAATTTTTTTTGGTTTTATTTTTTTAGATGTTGTCTACCCACATATTTTTACTTTTTTTTTTTTTTAGTATTTTTGTTTATACCGGTATTTCTTTTATTCTTCACAAGTTCTACATAATTTTTTTTTTATTTTATAGTTATTTCACTTCTCTGTGCCAAAAGTTATTCGAAATGAGTCAAAAAAAAAAGTGTTCTTTAGGACACTCTCGGCACTTGAATCATTCCCTAGCACGTACGGTTAATTTTTATATGTTTTTTTGTAAATAGAAAAAAGCCATAATGAATTTGCTGAGCGCGAATCCTGAGCTGCGTCTAGAGGCGGCGGAGGTGATGCAATTGAGGCCAGGAAGAACCGCAGAGGAGACGGTGGTGGAGCTGAAGAAGGAGCTGGAGAGGAAGGATCAGCTGATTCACAAGCTGAACGATCAGCTCAATCATCAACAGGTGTACGTCAATGCCTTACAACGAACAATCAAAAAGTACAAATCGCGTCTCTTCACCGTCAGGACCACAAAACGCTCTAATTCTTTCTCCAAAATATAAAGTCATCGGGATTGCGTTCATTTACTTCTCTGCACAGATAATTGTTTAATCCCATATCATTGATTTTGTTTCTCGGTTTGCCTCTCTATAGTATTATCGATTCTTACACCTTGAACATTTTGCTCAAAAAATTAATATTTTGATGTAGGCTTATTTTACGCCAAAAAAATGAAGCGAAAATTTAAATAGATGTTGGATTTTCTTGTTCTTTTTTATTATTGTTGTTCGCCATTTAGTTGTTCTTGTTTAGCAAAGTTACTTGCCGCGATTCAAATTTTGCCAAAAAAATATGTTATTAATTATTACAGTATTGGATTTAAAATTGCCCCTTAAGGTGGTCGTTTACTTAACGCGATGTAAATAGAAGCAAGCTGAGCCGCATAGCCTTCTTAATGGAGTACGAGGGTGTGACCAACGATCAGCTGGGCAAAGAACAGTGTTGCCATAATAATTATTATACTAGTATAATTATTTATAAAAAAAATAAATAATTTAATTAAGAATTATTTTTACATAGTTCTTGTCAATTAAAAGTTTAGATCGTAATTTTTTTTTTTTTTTGTGTCAAAAAAAATTTTATTTGGGATCCGCATTTTACAACACCGCAGCAGCAATGGTACTTACTTTTTGAACATTTCTTACTAATGCCGTAATGTATACTGTAATTATCTTAAATTCCTACATGATGATATACGTAGGGAGCGTTCAAAAACGCTACATTAATACACTACAGGACTGTACGAAAAAATTTGAGCACTGAGCAGAACAGAAATGGCGGGTCGCGAATCGGTGTTAGCGTCGTCGACTGAAACGGATAAAAGTCAGAAATACGACCGCCAATTAAGGTAAACTTTAACCTATAGAATAATATAAATGAAGCTTTCGAATTCTTTTATTATTTTAATATAAATATTGTATCCTTCCTCATTCATTGTATCATTGATCATCATGTGATAACGTATCGAACATTCACTACTTCAGAGTTTTCTCGTTCAAACTTTTCGTATAAACTGTTAAATTTGTATAATTAAAATAATTAATATGTTAATTTCTAATAGGTTATGGGGTGATCATGGACAGTCGGCTTTGGAGTCGTCTCAAGTGTGTTTAATTAACGCGACGGCGTGTGGCAGCGAAATCTTAAAAAATCTTATTCTACCTGGTAGAAAATGAACGAGGTAAACTGTTTGATTATTGACGATTTCGTAACTGATGCATGGTTTATATGCACCGATATGTTATGCGGAGAAGACCAGTGTCCGTATAAACACATCGATTATCGTAATCGTCATTAAACTAGCAGCGCACCTTTATGAACATGAAGTATAAAATTGTAAACAGCTGATTTGATCGAATTAGGAATCGCCGCTTTCACTATCGTCGACGGAGGAAAAGTGACGGGAGAAGATGTCGGAAATAAGTACATTTTAATTGGCTATTTTCCAATTTTAGTTATACATGTACAGTATGTATTCTTTTATTTCAATATAGTTTTTTTCTGGATCGAGATTCTATTGGAAAAGTAAGAAAAGTTTTACCTGTAAATATAAGCAGAATTTCTAGGTACATCGGGGAATTTTCTAGTTATCGAGGAATTTCGAGTGAAATCGAGAAATTTTTTTGTTAATTAAGAGGTTTTTCTGGTTAAAATATAAAGAAAATATTATAAAGGAATCGAAAAATTAGCAGATTAACTTTGAGGAATTGCTAGTTGAAAAACTTAAGTTTTCTAATTAACCAGAGGTATTTTCTGGATAAGTTGAAATCTTTTTTTTTGTTGTTAAAAAGAGAATATTTATACCGTAGTAGAAAAAAGCAAAATTTTGTAATTAAATCGAGGACTTTTTCTAGTTAGAGAAATGCGAATCTTTGAAAATTGTAAAATAATTTGTGGAATTTTAGTCTAGAGCTCAGTCGGTTACCCAATTACTTTTGGAACTAAATCCGGACGTGAAAGGAGATTTTGTGGAAGATGTAAATATCTTTTATATACAGTATTTTTTTCTCAACAATAATTAATTCGAAAAAAACTACATGTATATTTCTTGCAGTCTTTAGAGTTTCTTCTAGAAAACAACTCGTCATTTTTTTCCACATTCAGCGTGGTCATCGCTTGTAACGTTAACGAAAAGTAATTTAAACTTTCCGCATTTTGAAGCTTTATAAACGGTTTTTATTAATTCAAATGTAGGATGTTATTAGAGTTAGCGGATCGTTTGTGGTCAGCGAATATTCCATTGGTTATATGTCGTTCCTACGGTTTCATCGGTTACATTCGCTTGCAACTGAAAGAACACACTGGTAATGTTTGAATGTTAACAAAACCGTGAAAAATCCGGATTGTTTTTTTTTTTTGTTAATCATTATGTTTGATTTTGCTCGTTTAGTGATCGAATCTCACCCTGATAACGCGCACGAAGACCTTAGACTAGATGAACCCTTTCCAGCTCTTGTTGATTACGCCAACAAAATCGATTTAAAGAAATTGAGCCGCAGAGTAAACTTTCTTTTTTCGGGTGTCTGAGATGTCCAACTCCCGCTAAGTTATTAAAAAAAAACTAGCAAAACTTAAAAGTTAAGCCGTTTATTTTTATCTTTACTAAAGAAGTGTAACTTCTCAGACACCCGGTATATATATTCTGAAGTCAGATTGAATTTTTGATGATATTTTAGGATCACAGCCACACTCCTTATCTTATTATCTTATTTAAAATATTACAAGAATGGAAAATAACGGTAATATTTTTTTTTTAAAAGTTTATAATAATTTAAATGTGTAAATGGAATGTAGCACAATGGAGAAGCGCCGAAAACGTTTAAGGAGAAGAAAGAATTCAAAGACATGCTGAAAAAGGGTAATCTATTTGAAATTACACCTAGATCTCGCTTAGAGTCTTAGATCCTCGGGTACGTTTCTGTAGAACGGGAATCAAAGTGAAAAACCGTTTTCCATGAGAGATAACGTTGCTTTATGGAAACAAATAGTGGATTAAAAGTAAAAGCATCCAGTAGTGGTCATTAGTTAGAGAGTCAATAACGTTAAGACTGAAAGTGAGGTCTAGGTGTATATAATAAGTTTTATGAAATTGATGAGGTTATGTTTTGTAGAGGTGAGATGCCGTGATGAAGAGGGAGGACCGGAAGACGAGGAGAACTTTGAAGAGGCGCTGAGGGCGGTGAACACTGCTTTCATTTCCACCGCCGTCCCTCCCTTTGTACAGACCATCCTCGAACACCCCTCGTGCCTCAACCTCACCTCTGACGTAAGACTTAGCACTCTCCCACTCACTCTCTTTTAGTTATAATGCTGTATTTACAGAGCAAAGCTTTCTGGGTTCTAGCCAGAGCTCTCCGAGAGTTCGTGCACAACGAGGGCAACCACAAACTCCCTCTGAGGGGAACCATCCCGGACATGACCTCGGATTCTGACAAGTTCATCTCCTTGCAAAACATGTACACTATCTTTTTCTTTTGTATTCAGGATAAATTCCGCTAAAACAAAAGTGTACAGTATATTTTCAATTAAATTTGCAGCTATTATCAGCAGGCGATGAGTGACGCGGACATTGTTCAAAAATGGATCCAGCAATTTTTATATCAGCTGGGAAAAGTAAAAGCCAAAATCATTAACTAATAAGAGGGGAAAAAAGTGAGTTTAACATGAGAAATGAATAACTGTTTTATTCTTCAGGGTAATAAATTAAAATAGGTTTAGTCTCGACAACAGTTTGTATTTATTTCTCATGAAAAACATAACACACTTTTTTTCCATTCGCCGTGTTTGTTTAGTTTTTGCTGTCACCCTGATCAACCTAACTCAGTGTAATAACGTAATGGACCTCGGTGCCGGCTGGAAATCTTGCGGGACTAAGGGGTTATTATTTGGGTGCCAAATAAGTACTGTATTTTCCAACTTTCCCTGTAAACCTGAGTTATGTCGATCAGAATGGAACAGCTAAAAACCAAATCAACAAAAGGTTAATTGAAAAGGTTATTTTTTAGCCTCAAGATTTCGTTACCGAGCAAGAAGTTAAATCGTTTTGTAAGTCTTTTAAATTCCAAATAGAAAAACAAAGTAATTTATAAATTGATTTTTTTGCAAGGTAAAAACGCGAGTTTTTTGCGCGTGATCGAAGGTCGTTCGTTGGCCGCTGAGTACAACCCAACCAGCGCCAAAGTTCACGACATAAGTAATTGTGATTTGGCTGAGAAAGCGCTTCCCGCATTAAAACTTTAATTGAAATGTATTAGTGGCTCACCTGGATAACCCGGACAGCGAGATGGTGTTCTACGTGCTGTTAAGGGCGGTGGAGCGTTTCTTCGAGCACTACGGTCGCTACCCCGGACACTACAACGACGAAGTGGAGCCAGACATCGTCAAGCTCAAGGTATTAGCGGCTTAGCGAAGGCGATTGCCCCGCTCAATAGAAAAATCATGAATAGAAACTCAATAGAACTCAATAGAAAAATCATGAATACTATGTTTTTTCATTTAGTTTCCAATTTTTATGTTTAATAACTAGCTTTTCCTCTTTATTTACTATTTTTAAAGTTTAAAGTCGCTATAATGGGGAAGTTAAGGGAGGAAAGTGGTGCACCAAACAAACGTGACAATAAAGCCCGCCTAATGTTTTAGTTGTTTGTTTGTTGCAGGCGTGTTTGAGTAAAGTGTTGGTGGAATGGGGTTCTCCTCCGTTGGCCAAGGACGACTATGTGCACGAGATGTGTCGGTACGGAGCGAGTGAGCTGCACACGGTGGCGTCCCTGGTAGCCGGATGCGCGGCGCAAGAAGTCATCAAGATCATCACCGGACAGTATGTGCCCATAAACAACACCTACGTGTACAACGCCATGACTGCCACCTCCGCCACATTCGAATTGTGATTGTATCTGTTATTATGATACTCACTCATTCATTCAATAAAATAATGAGTATTTTTGTAATGCTGTGTTTATCGCCGTAATTTAAATTTACACTTTCAGGTTTAGTTGAGACTTTTAAATTTACTTGTAATAGAGTATTAAAATGAAATTTACATCATTTTAATTTACATGTAATTTATAGTCTTTTAAATTTAGATTTACACTTCTAAACTGAGATAGTGGTTTAAACTTTTAAATTCGATCGCACCTTTTAAATTAAATGTTAAGACCATTAAATTGAGGTTGAGAAGTGAGAATGATCTATTAAATTCTTGCACGTCGCAAGCCCTACTGTAGGCGGCTTTTATAAAAGAGATCAAGACATTTAACATTTCATTTATTGCAATCGAAAGTGGGTTTTACAATTTATCACTATATTTTCCCTAATTATTTATTTTAAAAATCTTGTTTTTTTTTCGCGTTAACCTCATTTTTTTTATTACAAAAGTTTAAGTTTCAATTTAAAAATACTGATTTTCACTTCACGCTGAAAAAAAGAATCATAACTAAGTAAGTTGCGTTCAGTACTGTCATGAAAACAATAATATAATTCATTTTTCACCAAAAAAAAAAAAAAGAATTCTCCGAAAGAATTATGTACAAAAAGTTATTTAAATTCGTCTAAAAATACTGTAATTATAATTTAACAAAAATAATAGATTCCCCTACCAAAAATACTAATTTCTTTCATTGGCAAAAAGGTTAACTTTTTTACATAAAAGATTTAAATGTCAAAATCCCAAAAAATATTAATTTTTCTGCAACCAAAGTTCATAGACCCAAAGCAAAAAATCAAATCAAATTTTGTTTCACAGCCAAAATTTAAACTTTTCTAATAAAAAAAAAAATGGCCGGCAATTTTTTGGCTCACAAACGAAACAGAGCCCTTCTAATCTTCACATTTCTATATTTTAATTTAGTTCCGATTGTACACTTGGAGATGAAGACAATAATTGCCTCTAGTTGAAAACGGTGAGGATCCTCCTGAGGTCCACTTGGCGCAGGGACTGGTTCAGGTACTTGCTGATTTCGTTAGGATCGGATAACAGGAACCGGATCTTGGAGCGGATCATCTCCTGTCCGAACCACTGCACCAACGTCCCAATGAGCCCGTTGCCCCGGAAGTATGTGTCTAGCTCGCCCTCGTTGACGATGGCCAAGCGTGAGAGGGTGGGCGAGTGCCCTAACGAAGAATCCTGCTCGATGCGTCCCATTAAATTGTAATTAGAAATGGTAGCCGTCAATTGACCCTCCACGTTGAATATACTCCATCTAAAAGAGACAATTGTCTTAACTTACGCTTTCAACTTACGAGTATGTTAGATTTTTTCTAATTTAAAGAAAAGCTTTTTTTAAGCTTATAAAGTGTTGCAAGGTTGTTTCAAATTAAATGGGCATTTTGTAGGTTGTTAGTGGGCATTTCTTACTTGGCCTGGCACTGGCAGTCTGCGGAGAGCGATTGGAGGCCGAAGGAGAGGTCGACGACGAGGAAGGTGCTGGAGGCGTTGAGAGTGACGTCACCGGTGCGGTGCAGAGTGGACAGGCCGTCGATGCGACACGAGGAGCACGTGATCATATCCTTGCTGAAAGAGCTCACGTGCAGAGGATCGTATCCGCTGAAAGCATATTCAGTAGGCTACATAATTAAAAGAAAATGAAATAGGGCAATTGTACCTCTCTCGAAGGTAGGCCTTCCAATGGTCAATAGCCTCATCGATGAACTCGTTCGCGTTTCCGCTCTCCACTTCCACTAACGAGGGGAAAAAAAATTAGGTGAATAACGTTGCAATTGAGAGTTTGCGAAGATCACACGCGAAAAACATTCAATGTATGCCTATAGTATCTTTTGCATAGGTTACTCACAAATTTCGTTATATTGTGCAGAAAATTTCGTTGTACTGAGAATTAAGAATATAATAATAACTCATTGTAAAAAACTATTTCGCATTTTTTATTGTTATCTCCCAGTCACATTATTTTTATTCACGCTTCCTTTTTATTTTACATGCGAAAATGCTGGTAATTAGATTAAGTAATTCTCACCTGCGTCGATGCTTTGCGGGGTGGATGGTTGGGCGTGGATGAGACGATGACGTAAGAGCAGCGAAAAGACGAGAAAAAGGCAATTGGCGCACATTGAATGCATTCTTTTTTGTCCACACTAAAAAAACAAGAGAGAAGTTTATGCTTAGATCATCTCCACCACACTCAATCACATCTCATGCACACAATAGTATTCCAAATATTTAAAAAAAAAAAAAAAAGTTGAATGGCGAATGAAAACAAAAGTTGTTGGTCAAGGCCATTCCAATCAATCACCTAGTTTTCCTGTGTATTTACCATGTCCAAGTGCACACGACAATTCAAGTTAAAAAAAACAAACAAACAAATAAAACTTTTTTTAAAAAAAAAAATGCTTTATATTCGTACATGGAGAGGGCGTGGCCTCGCTTTAAAAAAACATCGTTAAATTTCGAATTAAATGAATGTGCTATAATTATGATTCACCGTGTAGCAATCAAAATGTTTCTCAACCTTTATGACTGCGAGTCATATGTTTGAAACATTGAAATTTAATTTAAAAAATAAAATACAATGAATTCCATTTTGAGACCATTTCAAAAGCGTCCCAACCCCATGCCCCAAGCCGACCACCGGTCTACTGTAAGACAGTGGCCACCCGTAGATCTCTGTTTCAAGACTCAAGAAACTATAATTATTGGATTAAAAAAATCTTGCGATAGAATTCTAATTAAAAAAGGTTTAACTATAAAATTAAAATATTTTTTTTAAAAAAAATAATAAAAACTCTACGGTATTTGAAGACACTTTATATGAAGACAACCCAACCGGGGGTCTCACTGTACGATTTTTTAAAAAAACGTTTTTAATTAATTAATTTTTTTTTACATTTTCTTCAAACAATTTTTAAAGTTTTTCTTTGACATAGGTACAGTCCATTTAAATAAATGAACTAATTTTTATTAATGAGCATTTTTTTTGATAAAGTTGTTTCTTTCATTATTTTTTTAAAAAATCCTTTTTTTTTGCCCATTTAAATCTTAATCCTGAATAAAATTGTAATGCAATTAATAATTCAATAATGAAGCTGTTTTTTGGATTATGGGATGTATTTGATTGAGTCGCGTCACTTAAGTTGGGAAACATTGACTAATAATAATAACGAAATTTTTCTACCTTACTTAAATGTGGATAAGTCAACGTTTTGGATGAATCAGTGGCAACCCCGGTGACATTTCGTGTCACTCACTTTTAATACTATTTTTTAATCGTCATAATAAAAATAATAACAAAAAAAAAAAAAAAAAGAGGAGAGGGTGAAGTGAATTAAGATACACAATATAACATTAAAGAGATTAAATTTGGGTTTTTAGTGTAATTAGCGGGCGTGTAATTACGAGAATTAATCTTTAATATCAAGCTTACTCATTTTTCCTGTGTTTAAAAAAAAAAACGCAATGGTCTCAAAACATTCAGTTATAAATTTCCCCTATTAAAAGTCTAAATTATTAATTCGGCTATTCAAGGTAGCGAACAAACTTATCTTCTATAATATTATATTACCTTACAATGACGTCATCATGATAAAAAAAAATTCAGTCATGAGTTTCCCATCTCGGTTTTTTTTTGTCGAGTATTGAACATGAAGTACAATTACATTTTGAACGCAATCTACCGTTGCCATCATGTAAATTATGTAAATTAAATAATAATTATTTTACTTGTCATACGGAAGGCAATGTTCACGAAGTAAGCCATTCTTCAAAAAGTAAAATTCCCGCAAAGAACCTTAGTATAAAATTAACAAGGATTGGGGAGGAACCAGACATATCTTCCACCATATCCCTCGTTGACGTCATCGACTTCAAATTTTATTAGTTTTATTACACAATAATAATTACCGGAATTACTAACGGAAAGGTTTTTTGGTCGTGCTTATTATTATAGTCATCTATGCTAATTAATTTTCCTTTCGCTAATTAACAATCCTCAAATTCATGGAACAGCAAATTCAATGACAAAACATTATTTTAAATATGAATCTCAATTTAAAAAGAAATTTCAAAAACATTTTCCTAAAAAATAAAATAATCCTTTAAAAATTAAATTCATTGTTGAAATTGATCGCAGCAGCTTTTTAACTAGTACAAAACTAATTACCGGTAAAAGATAATTAAGTAAATTTCGGAATTGAAAATTAGAATTTTTTAACAAAAATTGTTTTTAATAGAAAAGATTTAACGTAGACAAAGTTATTTTTAAATAAAAATGGTTACAAAAAAAAAATCAAATGTACAAACAATGAATTGTTTATCTTCAAAATAAATTTATTAAAGTTTGACCAATACAATATTACAAACATCCATTTTACAAAAGAACTCGGCCTGATGGGTCTACTATAACAATTGTATTCACAAATTTGATTCAAATGTTTGCGCCATTCGTTTATGCTTTTGCCCATTCGCTTTAACATTTATAATAACAAATGTTTCAGTTAAAAAAAATAAGACACATTGTAGCCTACTTGGCATGACTTCACATACCAAAAATACACGGAATAGTTTTTTAATCTCGAGCTTTGACCTTGTTAAATACATGTAGTGTAAAAACAGACCCCAAAAAAATAAATTACATGTATTGCTATTACATTACAACTCTGATCACGCTCATATAACTTAATAATCTTCGGTTGACAATTTTTAGATCAATTGACGAAGGAATAAATGAACAACACAAAATACACAGTAGTTGAAAGCAGTCATCTATCATATTCATAATTAAAACTTCTCGACCCTAAACCAACAATAAAACTATTAATTAGTTACTTTTCTTTTCAATAATTTTGTTGCTGCAGATCCTTGTGCAAATGAAAGCAACACATGGTTGTTCAATGGGTAAAATTCGTGGAGAAAATTATAACTAAAACATTGTAATATTAAATTTAAATTGTTGATTAGGGAAACGTTTAAAGAAAATACCATTTACGTAATTATTTAATAATTATTATCTAATAACAATTTTACCTCCTCGCCTCCCCATCTTCAATGAAATATTATACTGGACTGGATGCTAGGTAAAATTTTGATGCTATAAAATTTATTATTATTATTGTCCTACAGGAAAGCGCCATCTAGTGGCAAAAAATAGCAACACCGGAAGTTTGGACTTTATATTTCACTCGCTCAATAGAACGTGTACATTTCAATGGATATACTCTGCAAAAAATGAATATTCAAGGTAATATAATCACAAATTTAGTGTTATTATCTAATTAATTGTAATAAGCCCTTTCTGCTGCTCTTTTTGAATCTTTTTATATTTAAAAAAACGATGGTTTACGTTATTATCTTCTATTTACACTCCTTGCCGTATGTACCTGGTTTTCATAGAATTATAACTTGTGGTTTTGGTTTTATAAGTTATTTTTAACTTGATAAAAATTTAATAAATGATTGTATTGAAACATTGTTAGGATACTAATATAGCATTTTTTTCCCCCAGTTTAAAATAAATCTGAGATCAAGGACTATTCATATACTGGACTGATTGCTACTAGGTAAAATGTTGATGCTTTAAGACTTTATATGGTATATTATGTTAATAATGATTATTATTAACATAATGTAAATAACATAGTTACAATTAAATAATATAGTGTGCCTTTATGTTTTAAATTGAAAGTAATTATTTTTATCATGAGATTTGTTACACAGCTCATTCTTAAAGTCAGCTTTGCTTGATCAGAAAAAAAAAATAACTCAAGAATTAAAAAAAAAAAATTGCAGTTGTAGTTTACTACATTATCAGTAAACTCCCGATTATCCGCGGTAATGAGTGGCTGGGCAACCGCCGATAATCGAAACAGTGGATAAGCCACATAATGGCAAAATAACACACAAATCAACTTAAAAATACTTTTGAACAATTTTATATACAATTTTAATTCATACATTTACCTTTTTACAAAACAAAACGGGCAATTGGGATAGTTTTTTTCATGTTAAAACACTTTTTACTATGTGCATTTGAAGGTTTTAAAACATTTTGTCAAAAAAACAGCGAAAAAAAACAAAAAAGATAGGAAAATGAGTGCGCGGATAATCTGCAAAGCGGATAATCGGGAGGCGGATAATCGAGAGTTTACTGTATCTAACTTTTCCACAAAATCACATTAGTCCAGTCAAATTAGGGTTGGCACCCATAATAATTTATAAGAAGCTAGATTTTTGCACACACCTTTACCTCGACGTTATAAATAAGCCCTGAAAAGTCTAGAAAAAATTTTTTCCCTGCGTGTCCAAAATATTAAGGGTCAAAGGTCACCAAAATCAGTTTTCCACTAATTACTTAGCTACTACGCCCCGTACACTAATGACAATCATAATGAAAGTTATAGAGAACGTAATTCCCCATAAAAGTAGTGTTATGCAATTTGTTCATCAGACAAACTGTTTTCAGAATACAGCGCTGAGAAGGGGTACAAGTAGAAAAAATAGGTTGTGCCATACGTCCCATCGGACAACATGTATTTAGAACTGAAAAAAAGCAACATTAAATCATTCAAGATATATTCTAAAAATGGTGTGTATAAAAAAAAGTCCATCGAAATATTAAAGCAAGAAGGTGCCCCCAGTGTGGAGTTGTGGATTGAGCATCAAACTCATCCAAAATGGTGGGCAGTTTGCTGGGACCTATTTACAATTTATACTATTCCGATGGAATTTTTTTTATATACACCATTTTTTGAAGATATTCTAAATGATTTAATGACAAACTATTTGAACCATGAATTACACATTTTGTTGAAGGGTAATAACTCACACTTTTTTCGCATGTTTTTGCATGTTATCCCAAAAACAGTTAGTCGGACAAAAGAATTGCATAACACTAATTTTATAGAGAATTACTTACTCTATACACCATTACAACAGGAAATGGACCCCTTTTAGATCACGTGGTACAGCCACCATTAGTAAGTGGATCATCGTCTTTAATATATCAAGCTGCAGTGTAGCATTGCTTGATATTATTGCTATTTTCGAAGTTTTTTTTAAACTTTAAATTAATTCGTTGCTACAATAAATTTGTAAATAATAATTACAGTATTTACATATTCATGGACAGCAGCTCGCGAGTGAAACAACTTATTCATTTTATTTATTTTTATTTATTTCTGTTTTATTGTGTCCCATAGAGCAACTTCTATAAACTGAAATAATCAATTTTTTCGATTTCTCGATTTTTTTTTTTAACATTTTGTTAGTTATAACATGATAAAAAATTAAGTTAATGTTTATTTTAATCAAAAAAAAAAACTTTTTTTAATCTTAAATAAATAAGATAATTCGTTTTTTTTTTATAAAAAAAAAATTATTTCAACAAAATTAAAATCGCTATTAATACGCTCATAATATTATTATTAGTTTATTATCCATTAATAACACTGAAAATGATTTCCTATATGTGACTGCATTATTATTGTTATTTCTATAAAGCAATGATGCAAATTAAGTTTTAAGTAAAAATTATTTTAATTTTACTCATCAGAGCAACTTTCCTATTGATTTGTTAGATATGCAATCCTGAGGTTTAAATTTTGAAATTTGATTTTATTATCTATCTATATATATATAAAAAAAGAGCCGTTCTCCATTGTGATCGCAAAACTTGAGAACTACTCAGTCGATTGACTTCAAATTTTGGCACAACCTTCCATTACACTAGGAGAGGGTTTAAAAATAAAAACATCGATAAAAACTCCATTAGATTCCATAAAAATCCATTAAAACCATAAACATTTCGCGCAATTTCTTTTTTTGCATGATTTTTTATTTTGCGCAATGTAATATTTCGCTCAATTATTATAACTAACAATCAAAGTGGAATGATTCCTTCAAAAAAAAAATTACTCCTACTTTAACTGCTAACTTCAAATTATTAATTCATTACTATTTCATTATTAACTGTTAAATAATGCCACAACCACAATCAAACATAGGACACTGTTCCATTATGCGTTAAGATTGAGAAAAAAGACTTAAAATCTTAAGAGTTCAATCGAGAACTCTAAGAGCTGAACAATGTCAACAAAATCTAGAACAAGAACGACTATGTATGTAAGGTGTCCATTTTTTTTTTAATGAAAAAGAAGACAAAAAAATTTAAGATGTATTGATTTTTCTATACCTTAAATGCAGGAATGTAATTTCAGGATTTTTATGGAGGGGGGGGGGGGGGGGGGGGGGG
>JAQGAZ010002159.1:0-20133 GCA_034692225.1 Polydesmus complanatus
GTGTTTCCTGCTGGAATTCTTCAAGGAGTGTTTTTCGGAAGTGATCGACCTAAATATATCAATTACGGCGCGATTGGATTTGTCATCGGACATGAAATCACTCACGGTTTCGACGATCAAGGCAATTATTGACACTCATTAAATCTGGATGTATCATTATTCTCGTTAAAATAATAATCGTAATTATTAAACACGTTTAGGACGACAATTTGATGAAATCGGAGATTTGAAAGATTGGTGGGAACCCGAAACTGACAAAAAGTTTCAAAATAAGACCAAATGTATTATCAATCAATACAGCCATTACAATATGACTGAAGTTAACATGACAGTAATTAACTTATCTCTTCCAAAAAATAAAATTACGGAAATTTATCGATTTATTATTATTATCCTTATTCAGATAAATGGAATTAATACTCAAGGAGAAAATATCGCTGATAATGGAGGCGTAAAAGAAGCTCACAGAGTAAATATTTCCTGCTTTTATTAATTATTAATTAATTATAAAATGTTGACTTATGACAAATCAAAATATTATGTTTGGAAATATGAGATTTAAATTAATTTTACAGGCTTATGAAAAATGGGTAGCCGTTAACGGGGAAGAAAAGCCATTACCAGGTTTAAATTTAACCACTAGGCAAATGTTTTGGTTGAGCTACGCCAATGTAAATATTATTTAAAAAAAAACATTGCTTATCTTACTTAACAGATAATAATTATAATAATGCGATAACAACTATTTTTGCATCAGGTTTGGTGCAGTAAAACCAGACCAGAAGCGATGAAATTGAGAATCTTAACGGGAGTTCACAGCCCTCAAAAATACCGGTATTTGAATTAGAAGCTGATCTACATTTTTTTTTAAATCAGTCACCAACCTCTTTAATTTTTTTTTTTTTTAAATGTGTGTGTTTTTTTTAAAATGTAGTGTGAATGGTGTGGTGGCAAATTCTCCAGAGTTTTCAGCTGATTTTAAATGCCCGGTTGGAAGTCCGATGAATCCAAAGAACAAGTGCGTGGTTTGGTAAATTACGGTAATAAAAAAAAAGGCTCGATTTTAAAATTACCTCACAAAACGGAAATAAAAAAAAAAGATTCCAAATGCCATTTAAATAATTGCGACCATATTTTCGCAAAGCAAAAAAAAAAAAATCTTAAAATGTACAGATATTGTATTTTATAAATTGGCGATTAATTTTTTCTTAGAATTTCTATAAATAAAAATGTTTTTTTTTTCTATTCAACGTGAAATTATTTCATTGCCATTATTTTTCTTTTTCTTCTACACAGTACTTCAAAGTTACGAAATGCGAAACAGCTGTTGCTCTACATTAAATAATTATGTGTTTCGCGGAATCAATGTGATAAACAATGCAAGAATTACATGACTAAATTTCCTAATTATTCTTGTTTAGAAAATAACTTTGACAACGCCTTTGAATACGAGAATTAATTTAATAATTAAAATATTGCAAAATGAACTAGCAAAATCGTGTTTAGGGCTTTTAAAATAAGATTTAAAAAAAACCTCGTTTTCTTTGCTAAACCTAAAAGTAAATAATTATTTTAAAATAATGAAAACTAATTAAATATTAATCAAATACCGGTACCGTAAAAATTGGTGCTCTTGAAAGTGATAAAAAAAGTCTACGGTAATTTTCTTAGTTAATGTTCAAATTGGATTGTTAAAGTAGAATAAGCTACTGTATTTATGAAAATCAAATTCTTTTAAAGTAAAATTTTTGAAACAGGTTCCACATTTTGGTCTAAACAGAATTGTTTTTGTGGTTTTCACCAAAAATACTTTCACAAATCGATTCGCCAGTAAACCTTAATTTTTTAAAATAAAAATCAAGATCTTTTTCTTGAAAAATCAGGACATCATCGCTGGTTTTCAGTGGAAATATTTGGGCTAAAACCAGATTGCCGCATGTACATTTCAATGAAAGCGGGTTTGCTCGAAGTGGTTCCACAGAAACATTGATTGGCGGTGTAAACAAGTTCCCAGCCATTTAACAAAATTAAACATAAAAAAAAAATAATAATTGTCTGCGGTCTTAAAAAACTCATTTTCTTATGCCGGTAGTTAAAATTCAAAGTCAATAATATTATTTTAAAGTGGCGGTAGTAAAAAAAAAAAAATAATGCAAAAAAAATAATAAAATTTGTTTTCAAAATCTTCCGTACGAGTTAGGAAGATAAATGAGCCTTCTCCTGCATTAATAAGCCGTCATTAACAACTCAAAGAGCGCTCAGAGGTCAGACCAAAGTCAATGCGTATTATAATAGATTTTTTTTTTTTTTAGAAAAAAAATTGCACAATAGTAATTATAATCTATTTATAGCCACGCTCAATGTTTTTAAACTCTTTCGCTTTAAAGTATCAACCCAAAAAGTTAAATTTTACCACAAACTAACTTTAATCAAATAATCAGTTTTAACTTTTCTTTAAAAAACGATTAAAATTAGTTACGATAAATAAAACAAAACTTTCCCATTTTGCAGTTGCAGTTCTTTTTAATTAAAGCGGCTTAGAAAACATTACAACACTTCAAAGATTTTTTTTCGTTCGACAATAATAACCATAAAAAAAAGATTTCATCCTCATTATTTTCCACGAAACAACAAATAAAGAATTTTAAACACTATGATAAACTCTAAAAAAAGTGAACTAATAAATTTGTCCTACAAAAAATTTATTCCAGAAGAGGAAAAGTGTTGTTAATGTTATCCCGCGTCCGATCATTTTTTTTTTTTTTGTTTTTAATCGGAAAGAGTTTCCTTGTCGAACATGTATTCGCCCAAACCGGTACCGACACGTTTCAAATTGGTCACGTAGTCAGCCAACTGTTTGATGGCCTCCACTTGTTCAGTCAAGAAATGATTCTCGATCCAATCACAAGCCTAATGAAAATATTAAAAACATTTTTTTTAACATAACCTCGTTTTCTTTTTCTCTAAAAATGTAAAGAGAAAGAGAAAAAAAAATCAAGGCGTACTTGTTTGTCTCCGTTTTGATCAGCCAATTTATGGAGATCGAGAAGAGCTTGGTTAACAGTTTTTTCCAACTGTAGGGCGGCTTCCATGGCAGCTAGACCACTGGCCCATTCGTCTTCGCTGGGTTTTTGAATGTTCTGAAGAACGATGCGACCTCCGCGTTGGTTCTGGAATTTCATGAATTTCTCAGCGTGCTCGGTCTCTTCGTGAGCGTTCTTCTTGAAAAAGTTGTGGAATCCGTGAAGAGCCACATCATCACGATCGAAATGATAGGCCTACAAATTTTTGTTTACAAAATATTTTTATTATAATAAATTATTGTACAAAGGGGAAAAATAAAATCGCATCCTTGAAAAATGAGATTTTCGAGGTTAATCGTTTGCTATGGTAACGATAAACATAGCTGGTAGGAAAAAACTTGTTTACAAAAAAGCAGTTTTGCAGAAAAAATCCAAAAAACAATATATTTTGTAGGGAATGGATTTTTTCTGCATAACTACTTACTGCTAATGCGTCATTTTTCTATCGGATGCGCGATATTTTATTGCTTAACTATTATTGCCGAACGAAAGAAAAAATGCGGTTGTAAATAATTGTACGAGTTCACTGCCGCTATTATTATTACTGTACGTTTTTTTCTCTTAAGACTAGTTATAAAATAAGACAAAAAAAAATTGAGGTTGTTTTACCATTGCTGTGTAAACATAGCTGGCGTACAATTCCAGGTTGATCTGCTTGTTAATGCCAGCCTCCACTTCTCGGCTGAAATTTTGACGAACGATCGATGGGGTTGCCATTTTAATTAATTAGAATTTTATAATGTTCTAACTTAATACTTTGAGATTTCTTTTTTTGGTAGCTGTTAAAGAGAGTAAATTTTGGTTGATTTGGTGATGCTCGTTCAAACACTGTTGAAGCGCAACAACTACCAAATACAATATATTTTTGATTATAAAAATGGCTGACGAAGAGCTGCTGTATTTATACTCAACGTTGACGTCACGTTCGACCAATCAGCGAACGGGACGTCACTTCCATTTGTTTTGCGCACGTTTATCCATCACCTTTCATTTTTCAAGTGGAAAAAGCATTACGTTAGACCGGTACTTTATTAGTCAACACTTCTAATCATTAATTTAGTCTTAAAAATAAATAAATAATGGGTTCAAAATTATTATTGTAACAACCTTTTTTTTTTGCGTTTTATTTCACACATTTTCTTTTAAATAAAAATATTATAGCTGCAGAATTTTTTTTTTTTTTTTTTTTAACAAAAAATGATAGTTTTCATATAAAAAAATTTTTCCAAATTAATTAAAAAATAATGTTTAAAAACTTATATTTTTGAATAAATAAATTGTTTACCAAAACTCAAACTATTGCACACAGTAACTTGATAAGCGAAAAGGTGTTGATTAACAAGTTTAACATTGGTTGACCTTGTTTAATTATTTTGAAACTTTTTGTGGCTTCATTATTTGAATTAGACAAACACAGTAACAATTATTATTAAATGATATCATATTATCATTATTATAATGCATATTGAATACAGCGTTGACTCTTGATCACGAGCTATTTTATTTTTCGTCACTTCCATTTCTGTAATTTAATCACTCGAAAAAGAGATCTGTCAGCTCTTTTATTCTACAAATTGAACAGACTTCGTTTTAAATTTAAAAAAAATAAAATAAAATTGTAAACAGAATGACAATTTATGAAAAAACCTTGACTGTACACTTCAATTATTCGAATAAACATACTGATTAATTTGGAGCTAATAATTACATGTAATTATTAGCACAAAATATTAATTCAATTTCGGAATTATTACTCGATCGGTTCTTTTCTTAACCTTCAGATGTTGTTGAAAACGTCATAACTATTATGCATGAGAAATGAGAAACGGGAAATGAAATAAGACGGAACATTGTAATCTGTTGACCATTATAAAAGATTGAAAAAAATGATAATTTATCCGAAGCGGAAAAGTCAACTCCGAAATTCAAATTTTTTTTTAAATATAGAATTTATTAACAGCACCGGAATAAACTAGTGATCGTTCGTGAAACAACGTGCAATGTGCACAATAAAAACAACGTTAATTATTTAAATTACTTTTTTTTTGTCTCCCCCCTCGCATGATTTGGTGTGTAATCATGTTTTGAAACGCACGACGCGAGTCCTAGTCCTCCACGACGTCTCGTGAGCCGCTTGCATTTGATTCGTTGATCGGCGGCCCCATAGGAGCCAAACGCAGCCGATGAGTGTACAAATCGCACACTCGACGTAATAGCCGTCTATTATTGTGTCGCACCTGCCACCACCTGCTTCGCACGACTGCAAAAAAAATTATATAAAAAGAAAATATGTACATTACGTATCAATCCAAAAAGCAAATAGAGCACGCAAATAGTACAAATAAAAAGTTTGAATATTACGCCAGTTATTTTCTAAATTCTAGCATTACGCTTTGCTTATATTTTGCCTTTTAAAATCTAAATATTTCTTTAAAATTATTGGAATATAAAAACATTAAAAATAATAATTGAGTTATTTGAGCTATATTGTTAAAAGTTCAAACGAATTGCAGTTAATTACGGGTTCATGTACTCGTCCTGATCGAATCTAATGTGAAATTGCTGACGTCGCTTTTCGATTGCAACAAATAACAATGAGCCACAATCAAATATTTTGTGAAAATTATTAGAAAAATGATTGTTAAAATTTCGAAATTTTTTGGGGGATAGCATATGATCAAAGAATGACAAGTTAAATGCGGTTAAAATTTTTGCAAATGCCCTGTTTAAACTTGAACAAAAATAATTCCAATTTTCTGAGTAAAAAATTATTTTTGTCGCAGAAAACTTAAGAATAATAATATGTTTAAATACAAAACCAGAACAGTACTCACTTTAAGATTAGCTTCATTATCACAGCTATTTTCTACAGTTCCTCCGACACAATTTTTATACGTGAAAGAATCCACGTACCATAGCGCCACTGTTGCCGGCCAGTTTCCTCCTAAATTCGATAAAGTATTGAGCAAAGTCATGTAGGTTCCTCCAATTGCTGGATCGCTAATTTTAGCGAAGAATCCCATAATGGATACAAAAGTGCTATAAACAGCCACCTAATCGTACAAAAAAATTAATGTGTAAAAATCAAAATCAACAGATTTATGTTCTTTAAAAAAAATATAACCTGATGTATAGCGTAACAAAGCAAAACAATTGCGTAAAACGAATACGAAAATTCTCCTTGTCCGATCTGCATGTACGAAGTCGTCCCCACCAAAATCGGATAAATAAATCCGAATAAAAGTCGATACGGGTAAGCTTTGATTAGCACGTCCAACGGTCGAGGTCCGGCGGTAAACCGACTGATAAAAATTGGAAGGATTATCTGCAACGGAATGAGAGGAATGGCCAGAAACGCTAATTTTTCTTTCGGAACTCCGTGTTCGCCCAGTTTCAAACCGGTGATGGAGTCGGGAGCCGCGAAACCCATCTAATAAACGCATAAATTAAAATTTTAAAACGAATAAAATACAATAATAAAAAAAAAATCAATCTTAATCTTAAATAAACCTTCATAGTCAATAAGAAAAGTAACAACATCCTAATCGACGGCAGCTGAATTATTTGCCACAATTCTACATAAGCTTCCACCACGCTTTTTTGAGGATCAATCGCTGACTTTTGATAATCGCTCCGATCTTCTTTTTTAAAAATCCAAACCAGAGTGGTAGTGATAAAATAAACGAATCCCCAAAAGAATAGAAAACCTAGTTACAAAAGAATTGTTAATAAGTGTTTCTTTTTTAATTATAGGAGTAGTTCACGTAAAACCAAGACTTCTAGTCTCAGGAGCAAAGAAAAGCTTCCTACGCATTCAGTTTGTTATGGGAACAAGTGTCCTCTATTACCTCCCAAGTGATTTTAAGGCTCCAGACTACTTCCTCGTAAATGCAAACATGGAAAATATCAACGCTAAGACACCAATTAATAACCTCATTTAATGATCAAATAAGTTGGAAATCTCTTAAGAGCAAAAAAAGAACTGTAAAAAGAATTATACAAATTGTATCTAGCCGATTTCCAGTAATGTGCGTCGGTTTTAAACCTTCACACAATACCGTGTTCCATGCTTATTCGCATATTAAAACCACTTTTAAGTAATAGAGAAGATTCACCACTTGCTACCATAACGTAACAAATAAGATGAACATCGAGCTCATTTTTTGCTCAGAAAACTAAAAGTCAGTGGTTTTACGTAAACTGCTGTAGAATAATAAGCGTTAAACCTGGTAACGTCACCATTCCGAGAGGTTCCGGCTCAAATCGTAAATACTTATTACAGAACTCGGCCGACTCCAGTGCTAAAAAGATGACGAATCCGATGAAATAGCCAGCTGTTTGACCTATACAGTTGCAAGTAGAGGCATGACCCACATTTCGCCTAAAAATAAAAATTGACAACTAGTAATGTACATTTTAAATTATAGTAATTGTTTGAGGGAAACTTACTTTGCGAGCATTGTTAATGCCCAGCCATCTACCGCAATGTCCTGAGTGGCCGCCAAAAAGCAAAGTACAAAAAACACGGTCGTGATTAATAAAACATTGGGTTTCTTATCTGCTCCTGTACCAAACAGAGTATCGATGGTGAAAGACAGAGCCAGCATAAAAGCTCCGATGAGATATTGAGTCGGAACGAGCCAAGATTTTCTTCTGCCTATTCTCGCGCTATATAAGGAATCGACGATGGGCGCCCATAACAGTTTGAGGCTAAAAGGCCAATGAACAAAACTGAAAATCGCCTGATCTTTGTACGTAACCTGATGATTCTGAAGAATCATGGGAATCGCACCCGCTAAACCCAGTGGAATGCCTTGAAGAACGTATAGGAAAGTCAAAACAAATATATTCTTCCAGTCGCCCTTTAAACCCGTTTCTGCGTCCTGAGACATCACTACTGGTCCATTTTGTTTGGATTTACGGTCGTTTGAATGGAATAAATACACGGGATGATTATTTTTAATCGATCTATTATGATTCTGGTTGTTTGCGTCGTGGTGCTTCCGCGCCTTCAACATCTTGAATAATGAAGATTATTATTGAATCTGTATGTAACGAAAAGATGAGAAGAGTAAACGTTAAATTTCTCACACAAGTAAAAACACGAACCTATTCTTAGAGAATCTTCCAGAGCCAAAAACACGTTTTTTAAAAAAATGATGACGGTCAAGTTTCAGCACCGCTCTAATTGGTCCACGTTACTCACACTCAACATGTCCATATGTTATGTAATAAAACGCACCTATTTGTATAACCCGTTAATAATTACTAATTAACGCTTAAAATAAATAAAATTAACGCAATCATTTGAAATATTACCTTCAAATTTATAAATATCCACACAAACGTTAGGTGAATGGGTTGACAGAAGCTCGGAAATAAATGAATAAATTACACTAAGCGGCTGAAAATTAAAGCCGGAAAACAAACATGGCTTCGCTTTGGCTGAAAATAGAACAGAGGATTCTTAAAAAAAAAAAAAATAATAATAATGAAAAAATATGGTAAAAGTCGATAAAAAAATGTTTTATTTTGAAGAAAATGACGCGTTACTCAATTAGGAATTAAAGTAAGATATATTTTGAAATTTTGTGTTAGTAATCAGGCATAAAATGCAGGATTTTAAGGCATATTCATGAAAATTATACAGCCGCTGTTTAATAGAATCAGCCGCTTTATAGAATCAACATTTCAACCCGAGAGATTTCTATGGAAATTATAAGAAAATAGATCGGAAGAGTTTGTAAATTTAAGGATGATAATGAAAATACTGTACGTTAGCTAAATATACTGTATATAATATCTTTTTATTTATACAGGATCAAACCGAACTTAATGAATGACAGTACGGAATTATGCATTAGATTCCAGGATCAGCTGATCGATAAATTTAAATATAAACATTTTTTGAAATAAAATGTCCGTTTCTAAGAAAAAGAGAACGGACCTGAGTGTTTCAGAAAAAGTACGCCTAATAAATAAATACGACGAATTAAATCTGAGCAGTTTATCTCAGCGAGAAGCGGCGTCGAAATTAGGCATTCCTCAATCCTCCCTTTCCAAATTGCTCAAATCTCGTCACGTTCTCAATATCAACGGCACGAGCGAGAATCGCAAACGAAAACGAGAAGGTAAAAACCAAGCCGTGGACGAAGCCTTATTATTATGGTTCCGCCAAGTCAGATCGACCAACGCTCCCATCAACCGCAGCATTCTCTCGCAAAAAGCTATCGATTTCGGTCAAAAATTACGCGTATCTTTCAAAGCCACCGACGGTTGGTTAACTCGATGGAAAGCCAGACACAGCATCATCTATAAAAAACTCCATCGAGCTAAACCAGACTCGGACAGCTCGGCCGCGGTGAATTGGCTCAAAACCACTTGGTTAAACATCCTCAACACTTACGCATCCGACGATATTTTCAACACCGGCGAGACGGAATTATTTTACCGAGCTACGCCCGAACACTGCGGCGTCGTTTTCGAAAACTCGTCGACCGAGAAAAAAATAATAAGAAATAATAATAAAATTACCATTTTACTCACATGCAACATGACGGGTTCGGTGAAAATGAAACCGTTAGTGGTGGGTCGAATCAAGTCTCTCAAATGTTTCAGAGGCGTGAAAAACCTGCCGGTGGAATACGCGAACAATATTAACGGTTGGATGACGGCGGCGATATTCGAGGATTATCTTCGCAACTGGGACGCCAAATTAGGAGAAAAGATGAAAAAAATCGCTTTGGTGTTAGATTATTGTCCGGCGCAGTCCAATTTATCTCTGCAAAATATCGAATTAGTTTTTTTGCCGCCGAATACCACTTCCATGATCCAACCTTTAGATCACGGGATCATCAAAACCTTTAAAGTTCTTTACAGATCTGACATGAGACGAAGGATTCTTCAATACTCGGACGAAACGTCGCCTCCGGGAACTTCTTTCGAAGGCGTCAAAAACATTTCCATCCTCGACGCGCTTCACATGACCATGAACGCTTGGAGTAAAGTTCCGGAGTGGTGCATCAAAAACTGTTTCAGACAGTCGGGGTTGACGCGGTCGTGGGACGAATGTCTGCAGGTTCCGGATTTCGATCTAATTTCGGAACAAGTGGCGAATGAGGAAGAGATGAACGCTTGGGTGAACGTGGATCGGGCGTTGCAAGTGAGCGCGGTGTTAACGGATGATGAAATCGTTCAATTAGTCGAGACGAATCATCATCACGCTAAAATATCCGAAGAAGAAGATGAGGAGGAGGAGGAAAACGCGGCGGATGATCCCGAAAGAATACCGGTTAGTAAAAAACAAACTCTGGAAGCTGTGGGAATCTTGAGAAGAGCTTTGGAAGAAGGCGGAGCTACGGATTCCGACTATAAATTATTATATAGTATCGAAAATATCTTCTATAAACTTTATAACGGCGCTAAACAAACGAAAAATATTTAATATTTACAAGTGGAAAATAAATGTGTCTTTGCTCATTTATAAATTAAATCGAATATTATTTACTGTACCATTTTTTTTATAGGTACAAGATCGTTTATTTATTAATATACATCGGGTCAATTTTTTATTAGTTCCGATAACTCAACTAAATAATTATTATAATGAATATCTTGAGTCGTAGTTTCAGATGAATTATTTGATAGTTTTCGGAAGATTTGATACATTTAAGTTTTCAGTAAATATTTTACTGAGATTTATTACTGTATATAAATCTTCAAAAAATTATACTGGAAAAAATTTTTAATTTGTTTGCACTTGCATTTCTATTACAAAATTTATAATACTGTAATAGAAAAGATAAGTTTCGTTGTTTTTTTTTTAAACATTCCTTAAAATGAAACGTTTTTTTTTTCTTTCATTGAAACTACGTCTTGAGAGATCGTATCGAACATATTTAAAGAGTTAATTAAACAAATATCGAAACCCATCCTAGAATTAAAAGCATTCCTCCGTAGGGCGTCACTTCTCGGATAGGTTTGTATTCGGTCAACGCGTGGACGTAACACGAGCCGCAAAATAACAGCATTCCAAGTACGAATAAACCTCCCGTCTAAATCAAAATATTAATTAATATCACATAATTCGTAAATTACAAAGAAAATATACACGGTGTACGAAACATATTAAACGAACCCAACTGAATTAGTACACCACTCCATTTAGTAATCTAAATACTTCGTAATATATAGAAAAACCTCACTTTAATAACTTATTTTTAAACATTTAATTGTTCTATCATGTGTTCGAAGTTATTTTCCTTAGGTCTCAACACACGCCGCAAAACGAGCATTATACCAACTCACTACGCCTGGCTGCACTGATTCCAACTCCATGCTTGTATCATACGCTACTGTCACAGTAGTTCTTCAATGTTTTATACCTTTGTCTTGCAATCTTTTTTAGAATCATATCTCATTCAGTATTCTGTAGTCTATCTAGTTTAAGCCTGGAATATTGAACAAGTTCTAACGTATGATACAGGCATGAGACAAATTCGATCAACCTTGAATCAGTGCAGCGCTTTGTAGAAATGAGCTCGTCTTGCTGCTTAATAGAACAATTAAATATTTAAAAAGATTAAAAAATAATTAAAATTATTAAATTGAATTCGAGATTTTTTTTTTACCGTACACCGCGTATATCATAATAGAAACTATCTTACAACTCCAGGTCTCCGCGTGAGAGGGACACCCAAAAGAGCGAGCGAGTGAATTAAGTGATAGTGGTTGCCAGTTTCATACACCTTTTTCAACTCATCCGACACTGGTTTTTTACTGAAAACTGCAGAAAACGTTTTTATGAGATTTGTCTTTTAAGTTTTCAGAAGTAGTTTTAATAATACGAACCGTGTGCTCCGTAAGCTCCGAGTCCAACTGCGATCGCACCCGAAAGTCCGGCTAATCGGACTAAACATTGACCACCACCTCGGCCATAAAACCGTGTCATTTGTGATCCGCAATGACCTTTCACCTTTTCCATTCCATTTCCAGTGCAACAAGCTTTTCCCGAAGGAGTTTTGTGGGGCATATTTGTGGATTGATTGTACAACCAGTTTGTCATCGCTTCCATTCCCGTGTAGTGCCAAACGTTATTAACGAAGGATTCCGGCATTGTACTACATATATATACATTTAATTTTCTTTATAATGCAATAATTGTTAATCAAGATTTGCACTTACGTTGGAAGAAATCAAGTGATTAAAATCTTATGATAAGAACAAACAAAAATGATGCAAAGAAAGTGCAATAATACTGGTGATTTACAAAAGACATTGTTTATTTAAATCATCGTTAGAGGGCGGTGGCGATGCGCGCGGAGTTTTCAATGAACAAAACGCAAACGTAAACAATGTCTCCTTTCTATAACAATCCGCCATACTGTTTTTATAGCTTTTTACCTTGATTTTTGTTTTCCTCTTTCATTAACTACAATACAAAACAGTATGGTAGTTTTTCAAAGGATAGTAATAAATCTCACTATATCGCTAATTACAAACAAATAATAATTAATAAGCGAATCGCGTACAAAATTTAATTTAATATTTTTATTATCAGTTTAAATTATTATTAAAAAAATAAATTACTAAAATTAACATAAACACACAAATAAAAAAACCGATCGTAGGCAGTATTTAACGATTATAATAATTATACGGTACCGCATCATAAATTTATTTCCAAGAAAATTATTGTTCTTGCAAATTATTCCGATCTTTAAAAGATAATTAAATAAATAAATTATAGTGATTAACGTAAAAAAAATATATAAATATTACCGTAATAATTATTACCGTATCGCTTTAAAATATACTTACTAAAAAATTATTATTAATAAACATACAAACTTTTAAAATTAAAATCCGAAACCTACTTTAAACTTCAGTTTTTTTTAAAAAAAAAAAATATATATCAATAAAAAAAATCAATAAAAACGAAAAAAAAAAATAATATTTTGAAATCAAATCCCCGGGAAGAAGATTGCAAAAGATCACAATAGCCGCTGTCACACGCACAAGAGTAAACAGTATAACCAATCTTGGGCAATGTCCAGCAGCTGTTGTAAACTCACATTAATAACTCTTAAAAAAATTTTTTATAAAAAAAAAGTGCGCAAAAACCTTGAAAAAAAGCAAGAAAAAACAATTTGGTCAACGACTCGGAGTAGAAAAACAAGCGCGTTATCCTCATCGATCCATCGTCCGGTCCCGCAGCAAAACAGTTTCAGAACCAAAAACTTTTTTGTCGAATTTGAGCGAGAGGAATGCGAAATTATACTGTACATGTAACTGCAGAGAGTGCATGAGAGAGTGTGGCAACCGTGTAATTCCTATCGGTAATGCCTCGACACTTCAGAAGCTTAAAAAACAAAATATTTGTGGGTTCCGGAAATCCCACTTTAATCCAGGCGAAGGGATTTAAGTCTGACGTTTTTTTTTTCTTCTTCCTTTCCTATTGTTCTTCTTCTTCTCCCGCTCATAAAATTATTATCGAGTGCCAACAACGCGTAATTTTAATATTTTGAGAACGTAGTTAGTTGTACGACGCGGAGAATAACATTTTTAAAAATAATAAAATATAATATTTATCGAGTTACCCGGCCGCCACTCTGCACCTACCCCAATCGACAAATGAGACGGAAATCGAAAATAAAGAAGGATTTTTTTTTTTTAAATAAGAAATTGGAACAATCAACTTTCTCCACACCCCACCCTGCACCTACTCCCCAGCCTCCTGCATATTTAAAAAATAAAAGAAATAAATATAAAAAAAAAAAATATCGTCCAAAATTTGGTCATTACGTCACACACAACCCAAACAACTTTTTGGAAAGGTTTTCATTTTTTTTTTACTGGGTGTCCACGCGAGAAGGTTCGACTTTCCAAATTATTATTGCCTGGTGTTAAAAAAAAAAAAATTTAGCAAAGTGAAAAATTTAAAAATTTGTTGTGAAAAAATATATTTATTATGGAATATTATAAATATTTTTTTTTTATTAAAAAAGAAAGATATAAACTTTTAGTAAATTGTTTCAAATTTATTACCGGTACTGCATTTATGTTTTAAAATTATGTTGAGACTGTTGTCTATGCAGCTGAGCGTTTTGAATATATGGCACAATAGTTTTAAATTTTTATCCTTGCTACTTTTTCTTAATAATAGGTGGTACTGTAGTTGGAAAGTACTTTCTCGGACACCCGGTATATAATTTTGGTTTGTGAGGGGAGGGAAAAAATAAGAGTTTTGGGAGGTGACACAATCTATTTCATTAACCTCCATTCGATTCTATAATATCCCTTTGGTTAAACTAGAAAACCTCCTAACTCAAAACCGACAAAACTGATTACAGTACATGTAACCCTACTCGCTATAGCCGAGGTTTACATTATTATATTATTTTCTTAAGAGGTCTTTTATATGCTTAAGATTGCACGAGAGGCTTGACAAATGGCGGTACCTCTAAGAAGACGTTATAACCAAGCTCAAATAGAAGTTAAGTTTTGTGTGTGCGTTTCGTACTGTTGTTTTTGCTTTATTAGTTTGAATAAAATACATTGTGTGAGTCGACATTGAAAAAATGATGATCCAAAAAATGTACATGGTTCTACTTGTAGGGTTCTAGAACTGTAAGTAAGAGTAAGAAAGGAGCCGCCTTTTGGTGAGCAGCTTTCCTAGGCATCTATTTTGAAGGGGCTAACTTTTATGTAAAGATTTGAAATACAGTAAATACAATTGTCTCATTACTTTTATTCACACACCATGATTAAATTTCGTCTAAAGAAAAAATAGAGTTAGGAGGTTTTTTTTAAAAAACTTAGTCAACACTATTTTTGCATTATTTTCAGTAGGAAAACTATGACACTGCCTGACAAACGTATTATTATTATGCAGAAAATTACGAGAATAAATTATTATGTCTTTCTTTTTAAAAACAAAAGGAAATTTAAATATCATGAATTTAAAGTCAAATTCAAATGTTATTTGAAAAACGAATAAAACTGAATTAAATTGTAGTTGTAAACTTTGACTCGTTTAACCGCTTTCTTTTTTTATTTATTTATTTATTTAAATAAACTTGTTTTTTTATATAATGTAGTTGTAATAGCGAAGGTATTAAATAACTGGATTTATAAATTTTATACTTGTTTTTTAAACGGTTTTCTATTCATTTTTTGATTACCGTATACCCAATTATTTTGAAATTTAGTTTAAAATTTTAAAATTATTCTATACAAGTAAAGGTATAAAAAATTAGACGTCATAAAAACTAAAACATTGCAGTTATATAAAATTTTTTCTTTCAATTAATATTATAAAAAATAATATTTTAAATCTGAGATAATTTTATTTTTCAAAATATTTTAATGCATGTTTTTTTTCTTTCTTTTTTTTTAATGTAAACATTGATTGACATTTTAATTGCTGAAATAAACACAATTTTTTTTTTTTTTTTTTTTAGGTATTAATTGAACAGTAAACAAAAATAATTTAATTTTTTAAATGTTTCTATTTGTCAGGTAATTAAAAATCTTTTAACGTTCTAAATATTTTTATTAGATAATTTTAATTTCATCGCTTTGTGCCAATTTATAAAAAAAATTAACTTCTGTATTTAATTAAATTTAATTACTCCCTTATCGTCAATAAACCTCATTGTTGTTTCTTTTTTTTAAAACAATATTTAACTTAGTATAAAAAATCATCCTTAAAATTGTTTTTTATTTTTTATCTTCTGTTTTTAATCAGCCAGACATTTTAAGTTTTTATTGAGGCCAACGTGTATCGATAGCCTATATCGATCGATCGATGTTACTTCTCCCGCATTTAGGTTATGCAGTATTATAATACAGGTAAAACGATGTGTTAAGCTCAAAGTGTTGTTAGCAACCGAAACATTAAGATTATCCGTCGTAAAAAAAAAAAAACAACTGAAACAACAAAACCAAACAGTGACGAGAGATGTAATCCCTACTCCGGCCTGCCAATCAGGGTCGCAAACGCGTCGAAAGAGGGTCGCAAACGCGTACATTGACTAGAATAATATTCTCATCCTCATTTCACGTGCTTTTCGGATCGTAATGTTTGATTGTTTACGCTTAATTAACGGGTTAATTAGAAAGGTGGATCATGCAAAAAAGCAAATTATTTACTTTAACGAATTAAATGATTGTATTCTATTATACAGTTAACTTAATATTAAACCGATATATTAATTTCCATTTCACTTACACATTACGTTTTTTAACACACATTTCGTTTGTTGTTGCAAATACTTAAAATATATTTTTACGACTACAAGCTTAGTATGCTACATCGTAATAAAAATGGTATTAAAATGCCAAGTGAAATGGAAACATTAAATAAACTTTTTATTAAGTTGAGCGGAGGTACGCGAGGAAGTTTCTAATTACAATAATTATTAGAGATAAAAATTTAAATGCAATAATAATGATTTTACACATTTGCCATATAATTAAATGCATTTATTGATTATTCCCCTTCCTTAAAAATGAATTTTAACCCCTAATTTTATGCAAAAACTGTAAATCTTGCTTTCTTCAAACCACGTTTTTACGTGCAAGTTTTGTGTTATAATACAATGCATGTAGCTCCTACATGGCAAGTAAATAAGGAAAACAAATTTAGCTTACCTTGAGTTATGATAATATTTTTTTAAGTCTGTGAAAACTAGTAGCGAAAATGGACTTACCTGCTTAATGCCGCAAGCCCCTTCATTAATGTCACCAAATTCTTATTATAGCGGAGATAAAATTCTAATTACAGTATTTAGAATTTCGGATTGTATCGTTGTAGTTTGCGTAAATTATTTTACATGAAAAGAGGAAATTACAGCTTCAGGAATAATAATAATTCTTACGTCATCAAATGTGGGTGCTGCTGGAATTATCGTCTTACTCAAGAAATAAACCGTTACCATAAAACAATAATAATTTTTATAGACATTTTGTTTCATTTATTTGGTCAGGAATTTTGAGTGATTTGATAAAAATTTCCATCTTTTACGCAAAAAATAATTCTGGTCTTTTGTTGAAAATAGTTTATACACCGTCGCAATTTTTGTTTTTTTATTATTATGTAAATGAAAGTGACCGTTGCCCAAAACTGTTTATGGCAAGTTATTCTTAAGTACCGTAGTTTGTTGAGAAATATGCAAATGAGATTTCGCAACTTTAAATCCTTGCTAACCAACGGTACGTTAACAATTACATTTTTTTTACAGTATTATGAAAAAAGAAGTCAATTTTTGTTTTTGTAGTAATTGCCTTAGAGCTTTGTTTTTTTAACATCTTTATAATTAAATTTCATTGATAAGCTTACTGTACAGTACATGCAATTTTAAATTTGACATTTTTCTCGTTTATTAAGATTTTGTTTTTTGCTAATGGATTTTTATATTAATTTTCATACGAATTTGGTCGATTGTTTATCATGATTTTTACTTTTTTATTTGGAATTTGTACAGTAGGCCTATTGTTTTTATAGTTTGTTTTTTTTAAAGATTTTATAGAGATTTTTACATACATTTTTTTTGGTAGGGATTTCCATGTTTTCTAACGGGAATTTTGTCATTTCATATACCTGTATAAGGAGTTAATTGGTATTTTCCTTCGTAAGCTGATGTAAAATCAAACTATAAGTGTATTTTGAAAACTTGAAAGCAAAAAGTCCATCGAACTACCCGAATCTCATAACGGAAGTTATTAAACTGATGCATAAAAAAAAAATTTCATAAGAAATTTGTATACAAAACCAATTAATTTTTTTTTTAATACAAGTTTTACGAAAACAAAATTTTAAGTAATTCATCGGAATTAATTCTTTTTTCCGCTCCCCCTTCACGACCACTTATGAAGATAAGTGAGACGGAGACGGTGATTCCATCTGGTGACTACACTTGTCAACTAATACGCCTTTAATTAGTAATGGGACTGTCCTCGCTCTACATCGCAAACAGTTCCTGCTCAAAACGTTGCAAGGTCGCCATTTTTACTTATCGTTTCATCTTCTGTCACTAACAAAATCCTGTACTGATTTCTTAAAACCAAAAAAAAAAAAAAAAAAATTAATATATAAGTTTTTGCTTAATCAAACATAAATTCATGTGACACTTAAGAAAAACCGCAGAAAATAATAAGCAACACTTGCGAAATTTTTTTGTTTTGTTTACAAGTTCTTTAGTTAACAATTTTCTTTATTTTTATCATTACAAGAATAATTATTTACTGTATTTAGATAAGAGATACTGACCGTAAATAACTTTTATTTTTTTTTTTTAAAAAAAAATGTGAAACTAATTTAATTAAATTTGAATTTTCTGATTTCATATTGATAATAATTCTCGGTAGCCGCTCCTCCCCTTTCATTCCCCACCCCACCCTTCACTTCTATTCATCTACTCATTACATACAACGCCTCTTTCATTCCAATTACGATCAACTACTTCGATTATCCGAACTTAAACATTTATCCGACGTATCGATTAACCGGGGGGAAAAAAATTCCAATTTTGCATTTTTTTTTTTTTTTGACATTTTATTTTTTAAACAATATTTTAAAATGAATTATTCGTATCAGATCATTTAATTCAAAATTTAAATAAGCCTACCGACTAAATAAGTTTTACCGGTATTTCGAGAAATAATAAAATTATTTTTTTTCTATTTTGTTTATCAAATTTTATAATTTTATTTTTTTTATTATTTATGGTTTTTTTTATTGAGATTATTGGATCATCGGAATTTTGAATTTTTAAGAATTTTGAATTTTTATTGACTAGAATTTTTAATGGCTTTTTAAAAATAATTAATTATTATTATTTTAAAACCTTGAGTTTGAATCTCTCAAAAATGTTTACTCTTTCGCTACTTTTCGCTTCCAATCATCAAAATTTTCGATTTGAAATATTTAAAATTTTATACAACACATTTTAGGTACGTACATAAAAATTATGTTTACGCTGGACTAAAATTTCCTATAGATGATTCTCCCGAATTCTACCAATAAAATTAATGCGAACACAGTATTTTAAATTTGAGCGCCGAAATTCGATAACTAGCCTACACGGTGTGACATAAAAGTAATGCCACTGTTTTTATTTTTTAATGACACTTTGTATTTATTACAAAAGTTCAAATCGACGCTAGCCCCTTCAAAGTAGATGCCTAAAGAAGTCCTCTACTCTTGTTAACAGTTCTAGAACTCTACAAGTGGGACCATGCAATATACAAACCGAGCCCCAATACTAACATGTGGAAATCAGTAACGTTTTAGGCCCCTTTCAAACCCCCTTTTGCCTCAATCACTTAAAATGTTGACATTTTGTAACCGTGGACAGCACTAAAAAAAAGGATGACCGATCAAATACAGTAAATGTATCCTACATGGTTCCACTTGTAGAGTTCCAAAATTGTTACTAAACGTCGGGGAGAGGTCTCCTTTGGAGAGTAGCTTCCCTAGGGCCTAAGCATCGACTTTGATGGTGTTAGCATTGATTTTGAACCTGTAAAATAAACCAGCCTCGTTATTTTTCTGTCACACCGTGTATAACGTATATAACCGGTTGAATGCAATAATTTACTCCTTATTCAACAAGTTATAAAAGTCTTCACCTTCATTTAACCGGATATATATATATTTTTTATCCGTAACAATTACTCCGGTTTTTAACATAGACCCACCACCCTCCCACCCTGCCATTCGTCCTTGGCTGAATAAGGTTGTAACACACCTTTAATAATTAAGAATGCGTTGTCGTTGTCCACTACACTCTACACGAGCAGCAGCAGCAGCACTAGGACGACGACGCCCTTCAACTCGACGGTGGCTCGGGCTGGCCACTCTCACCCCCCCAAACCCCCCACACTCCCCTCCGAAGGTGAGAACGCAACGAAGGAGATATTGACTTTTAACCTTGTAAATGCTTAATCATTCATTCTCCACCTAGAACGTATAAAGGTGCGTCCAGATATAGGTCGAATGGTCGACCGACAAAAGTCGGCAGACAATTCCCATTCGACATTTTTTACT
>JAQGAZ010002160.1:0-20129 GCA_034692225.1 Polydesmus complanatus
TCTATAACGCACTTCTCCCCCCTCAATATCTTCCCCCCCCCCCCCCCAACCATCACCATCATACAACTACATATCCTTAAATTTACCTCAGAACAAAACCACCTGCGATTTTCACACGTGAAAAGAACATTAAACATTACCCACCACCCACTCTAAGAAAAGAAATAAAAATGCTAGCTTCGTTTACTACATCCCACCCCTCTATCAACTGCAACCCAGCATTTCTCAAGATTTTCCTCCTCCTCCTTCCCCTTCCCGTATCCTCCTGCAACATCCCCCCCCCCCCCCCTTTCGCATTTTTTAAATAAACAATTAGACGTGTGTGTGTATACAGAACGAGGAGGATGCTAATTGCTTAAATACACTTGATCGCCGTTTGCTATGATGTAGAAAGAGTGAGAAAGAAATGTGAGATGGGGAGGAAAAAGGGGGGAAGTTGAGGGGAGGGGTAGGGAGGGAGAAGAAGATGGGAGAGGTGAAAATAATTACCCAAATATATTTGTACAACGTCTTTTTAAACAAAGTAATAAAAAAGCAGACGCCTGCGATAAAATGAGAGAGACCTTATTTTTTTTTATTTTTTTATTCATGATAATATCCATTGCCTCATTTAAACCTACATTAACCAAAGCTAATTTCACATCCTTTAATGAAGAATAACTACGTAGGCGCACTATAACGATCTTCGCTTATTTACACGCCTCACTTGTGACGTCATCAAAATTAACTTCTTTTTTTTTAATATTCTATAAGTGAAATTAGCTCGTCTACTTATGGAAAAGGGGATACGAGACGGCGAGAAAACCGTTCGACATGTGTGTGTGTGTGTGTGCAAAAATCATTAAATTTCCGAGATAAAACTCGGCGCACTAACACTTACTACACGGTTAAGAGAAAAATCAATTGGTCTGATTAAGCGCATTAATTCTATAGATGTAAAAAAAAAAATGATTGGCGTGACGGGTTTTTTTATGGCTTTTTTTTTTTTTTTTGCCTTATAAAATTTATTGGAATCTAAATTGCATGTACAGTATATTATAATATGACGCGAATATTATTTCAATCAAATATATTTTAAAGAAAACCACTTAATACGTAATTTAAAATATTGCTTCAATAAATTGATAGATATTTCGTTTTGCTTTTATTGGCATTTGATATACAGGGTGTACCGAGATGAGTTTATCCAATTTTTGTGTGCTACAAAAATCTAACACGACTACCAATTTGTAAATTTGAATTTTATTTAATATTATTTCTTTAGTTAATTAAATATGAAAAGCAAAATTCGATATGGGCATCATTAGTAATTCGCAAATCACCCATTTGATATCCAAAATTTTGCTAATAATGTTGTAAAATTCATCGCTATTCAATCTGTTTGAGAATGTCGCATTCAGAGACTTGCGGAAGTGAAATTCTAAAGCACAAAACTCTGAATACTTTATAATTTTGAAACATTTTTAGATTCTAAATACATGTACTGTATTTTAAAAAATTCTATAAATAATAATTTAATAATATTTCAAATTAAATCATAAATTATTTGACTAGATGATGAAGTTGTATGGAGCAGCTGTTGTAGACAATAAATTAAAGAAAACTCACTCATATTTTTTAAAAATAATTATTTTGTAACTGCTTAACAAAAAATGAAATTCCTGCCAAAAAAAAAAAAAAAAAGAACCTTTGAGTTTCTCGGGGAATAACATGTCGGGATGTCACTATTGCAAATGTTTGCACACTCCAGCTCCAAAAGCTGAGAATAAATTAGTCTCCCACCTCACCATGGATAAGGCGCAAAATTGCTCAACAGTAATAATCTAATGGAAACTAACGTTTCCAATGATACAAGATAAAACTAATAAATCAATCTCTATCAATTAAAAGATTATCAATAATACAGTAGAAACATTACACCATAAAAAGGTTAACCACATTTTACTTAAAATTGTAATTTTTCTGAGTTATTGCGCGATTAAGCAAATTCCCCAATATTATTGCATTTGATAATAAATTCAATATTTACATAATTTTTTATTAATAATAGAAATCCATGTTTGAAAGCGCAATTCGTGGCGTTAAAAGCAAATTTAACTACGGCACGTTAAATTAATAATTAATAATGTTTTTTGGCGTACATTTTTAATGAAATGCAAATGTTAGTAGTTTGATTAATAATACATAGCTTGCTTACAAAGTAGTTTGGCGAAAACAAATTATTATCAACAACAAAAAGAAAAACCGCAAATTCTATAAAATGTTTATCGAATTAAGATAGCTAAGTTTGCAAATACTGTACAAGACATGTACTGTAATAAAATAATAAATTCTGTTTGAATAGTAAAATCAACATATCAAAATTCAACGGCAATGTTAACCTTAAGAAAAAAAAAACGTTGACATTAACCAGAAAAACAACTAATATTTAAAAATCAACTTTTTAAAATTTTTTTTTTTTTTTTAAACATTTTTCTTTATGTTGATCATATTTTTGTCAAACATCTAAAACTTATTCCCGAATCTAAAACCAGTATTTCTAAATATTTTTGTTTGCTGAAATTTGTTAAGCAAAAAATTTATTTGCTTTCCGTTTTTGTCTTCATTAAAAATACAGTGTTTTGGTCGTGTTCAAAATTTAGCCCACTTTTATAGTCTACTACAGTTTAAAATTAAGCATACACATTAAATATTTCAGCCTACTAGTCAAATATCACGGCAATAATACTAATAAAAAAATGTTATAAAAATCTTTTTATCTCGGATTTCCTGAGTAAATTTCATTTTTAATATTCCAAAAAATAAAGCTGGGGTTTTTTTTTTTTTATTTAATAAAAAATAAATTTACGATTAATAGTCAAGTGCGCCATAATATAAAACCCTAAAAAGAAAATGGGTTCACTTGACAGTTCCGAGAACCATTTGCTACAGGGTGCGTTTCATTTTGGCAGCGCGTTTTTCGTCGGAAATTCTTCTTACAACTAAAATTGATAGAATGATAAGTGTAGAGAAAAAGAGCGACATAAACAGGAAACACGAAACCAAGCAATAAGAGGAAGATACGAACGGAGATTCACTTCCGGTGAATATATGCGGGAAATTTCGAAGAAGCTTTGTGTCTGCTGAGAGTGGGAGTGAGTGAGAGAGAAAATGTTTCCATAAATTTGAAGCAAGCATGTTAGAGCAGTAATTAAATAGCGCCATTTCATCGGTAGCACCGCTTCTCTTCTTCCATCTTTTTCACCACCCCCGCTCCTCCCCCGCACTCCCACCCCCACCCATCACCTAAACACCACGCGAATTTTAGGGATAGCGAACGAGACCGAAAGAGTGAAAGAACGAAAGAGTGAGAGAGAGGTATTTAATTAGGTGGAGATTTTGCGCAGTAGAATTATGACCCAATCATTGAATTTCTCGGAGTTTTGGGCGCAAAAGATTTTTCCGTGGCGAACAACAAATTTACTCTAATAGTGCAGTGAAATTAAAGTCAAGAGAAAGATGGGGGCGAAAATAATGATAAAAAAAAAAAACAAGAGATAAACGATGGGCATTGGGAAAACCGAAGCATATTCTTATTGCCTTACTTTATCTTTAAATTCTTAACCACCTTAAAGTCACGTGTCCGCCCCTGCATACGCGCGTCATTCCGTTGCAAATCCGGTTTGCGTTGTCCACTTGTTCATTTTTCTTTCTCTGACAAAACACGACCGCGGCGAAATACCGCAAAACAAATGTCGCGCTACCCGACTTGGTACACGTACGTATCATGTATATCTTTACGTTAGGTCGCGCGTCAAGTGAGAAAAAAAAAACTAGCCACGAGACAATCGTAAACAAACAAGCGAATAAGTCGAGCAAATACGCTCATGGGTCCCCCCCCCCCCCCCTCCCATCCCATTTCTATGCAAGTTGAGAATAGAATATTATCTAAACCTAATTCGTTATTGAAAAACTCTCTTATTCTAGCTAATAGTCGCGTAATTCTTGTCCATTAATAGATTAACAGTCAAATAGATTAGGTGTTATAGTAGAAAGTACTGCATGCCAAAAGAAAATAACGGAAAATAATTTTTTTTTTTTTTCATTAAAATGTTCATTTTATAAAATTTCAAATGTAGAAAAAGATGTTTTCACTTTTCAATACTTTTTTAAAAATAATAAATAATCTGCCTCTGTAGATTTATCCTGGAAATTCAGCTCCTGTATTGAACCGAAACTAATACGATCGATCCCCCCCCCCCTCCCCTCATTCGTTCATTATCAGTTTTGAAAGAACCACATTATTGTATGTTATACAGGCAATACTGTATAATATGTATTTCATATAACGTATTGATTGTAGTTTGAATGCAAATATCAATATTTATCATTATTCTTTGATACTGCAAATGTATGTACAAACATTATATGGCTAAAGATTATCGTAAATAACAACAATATAAAAGATAGAACCTACAATATTGGTACTTTACCAAAAAAAAAAAAAATTTTAATTCCTTTAAAACTTTGAAATTACTCCGTAGTAAATTCAAGCTAAAGAAGATGGCCTTTTATTGATTGAATTAATGTTGTACAGCAACTAATTCTAAGTTCTAACAACGACAAAATTGGTATTGTTAATCAATGACTTATATTTAATGCAGATCAAGAAATGCTAGCGCTCGCCTAAAAAAGTCAAACTAAAATTAATTTTAAAATAGTTGTTTTTAATTTTTTTATACTCGTATAATTATTATATTCAACGAAATTCAATAAAGTTTCTGTTTATTGCTTTACGGAAAAAGAAACATACCGTATAATTAGCTTGCCAAATTTCGTTAAAAAAACCATTGAAGATTATTTTATAGAAAAATTCTTAATATGGAAAATATTAATTCCACAATTTTATAGAAAATCATTTATAAACTTCATTGTTCCACTTTCCTTAAACGTATTCCGTAATACCCGGTAAGACTTATACGAGAATAAAAAAAATCTCGAGGTTTAGCTACCGGGAAGTTATTTGTTTTAAAATATCGTAGTTCCGTTCATTATTATTTTCCCTAAAGAAAACTAAAACTTGTATCGTTAAATCAAAACATTTATTAAATTTAAGCTAAAATCGCTGTAGCGTTGCGCTAAAAATTTGTTAAAGGTACACTACTTAAACTCGCTAAAAAAAATTCTTTTTATGAACAAATAAAAATAATCCAAAATTAATTATATTAAAATTTTACAAAAAAAAATCCAAAATTTTTGTATAATTTGTTTGCTAAATCGGTCGTATTTTTTCATGTAGTCTAGAATAATTATTGTTCATCATTGAATATATAATTGAAACAATAACAAGATATACTATCTCCAGTTTTTGACTTTTTGAGATAAAGAGCATTTCTAACCCCATTAAGTGCAAGGACAAAGCAGCTCCCAATTTTAAATGTTTCCTCTGCTTTATAAAAACGACATTTTTACATGCAAATTTCACTCATTCACATAGAAAATAAATGAGAAAAACAAAACAAGCCTAAGTTGAAACATTTTCTTTTAAAACGTATTTTTCTTAATTTGCCAAAATACCCAAAAATAATGATATCTTGTTATTGCCACAAGCCCTTCAATTTTATATCCTTGCCTAAATATTGCACCAAAATTGACGTTGCAAAACCAACACACTTTAAGCTAGGATTTTCAAAAGCATTCCTACCCAGTATGTAACCAAACACCAAAGATTTTCTTTAACGCAAGTTGGTTCTACAGAGATTTTACTACATACAAAATTTGCATCGGAGATTCAAAACGTTTTAATAGTAAAGGAGCGGTTGTATTTAAATATGTGGAAAGTGTAATTTCAGAGAGGCCAACGTAAATTCCGAAGCCACAAGTGCTATCTACCCACACATTAACCAATTACCTTACTACCCCTTCCTCAGACTCTCCCTCCCTCCCCTCCACCCCCCCCCCCCCCTTCTTCCCATACATTCTCCACCTAACCCACGTCAATTTAAATATTAAAATTTTTAAAAATTTATTCGGGGTGCCGCTAAAGGGAAATATTTTTATGATAGAAGGGCAAATAATAAATGTTTTTTCCCCCGCTTGAAACGTTCAGTAGAACTTCAAGTAGCATCTTCGGCACACATTGAAGGTTAGGGGCACAGGGGTGCATGAAAAATAACAAGGCATAAATAAACCCAAAGTAAAAAAAAAAAAATGTTTTTTACGACCGTCAATTACATCGTAAAAGTAGACGATCTACTTAAAAAGCGTTCCCGAGTGGAACAAGTACAAAAAGCGTCCAAAAACACAACTTCCCCTACATCCCACCCCCTACATTCACTTCCAATCGGTTTCAAAGCAATTATCCGTTTAAATTGTTAAGTAAAGTAGTATTAAAAAAACAAATAAAAAGTGTAAAGAAGAAAAAAAAAAGAACGTAAAGCTTACCTGTGAAAACGTGCGACGTAAGTAGTAAAAGTAGATGAAAAAACAGCAGCAAACTTATCGTGAACCACATGTGCATTCCTATAAAGGCAGTTTTGCCGCATGGTGAAAATCCAAGCATAGATTAAAGATTTTTTACCGCCCCCGCCACACACGCGCACACACTTTTTACTATATTTTTTTTAAAAAATTTTTTTTTTTTTTTTAGCTCCGATATTTACTACGTATACTTTTGTTAAAGATTAAAACGTGGCTTGAGCTTAGGTGAACCGCATCCATCCACAAACGACTTGAGAGAAGAAATCAGAAACAAAACAACAAATTGACTAGACGATAAATGAAATTTTGTCTAGCGAAAGTTTCTTCTTCATCTGTACTCACGCGCAATCAAGAGTGAATGTTTGGACAAAATCTCGAGTCTTTTATTCTATTATTATTATTATTACGAGTTAATCTTTAATAGGAGAGAATCGGTAATTGCGAAGATGCGGTTCAAAATGTGCGCTGAACGGTGTGTAGCATGCTGATGAGAGAGAGAGTGGAGATGAAGAGATGAGCCGAGATCGGGTACTGGTTGAACGGGAGAAAAGCGGCGCGACGACGGCAACAACGTTGACGACTGTTTTACGTCCAATACAACCACTGACTCCTACATACACTGATACGCACGTACAGTCAACAGTTTGTGCCACACACGCGAACACACACTCCTTCGTATAGGGCACCGAATCACGTGATTTGAAAAGGTGCACGCATGCGCGTTGAAGTCGCTTTTCTTTCTCCACTTCCTCTTCTTCTAGCTTCAGCTTCACTCGCTGCCTTGTCCGAAGTCGTCATAGTCGCAGACATCTACCGCTTTACAATAGGTAACGGAACGTAACGAAACGAAACAAAAAGCATCTGATATGACTCTGAAATAAGAGAAAAATTATCGATCGTTTATTGACCATTTTATTATCTCCCTCTCTTTCTCTCTGCTCGTACACATCTCCGCCTCCCCCACCCTCCTTCCCCACTCTTAGATCTTCTTCCTCCTCCTTCTACACACTACTCCTAAACAACAGATTCCTCATCATCTTATTCCGTCGTCTCACAATTAATCGGCGGAATCTTTACAACGCGCATGCGCTAATCATTGTTATTATAATCGATTGTCGACTTTGCGATGCAACAATCTCGCTAAGAAATAAATTAAAAAGATTAATTAAAAAATATGTATTTTTCGTTAACTTTCTTTTTGCGTTTAGATAATCAAATTATTTATTTAAACGCGTGACGTCACTATGACAATAAAATGCAAGAAAACGGCAGATTTTAATTATACTGCTTAAAAAAGTATTATTCATTACTTGTAATTTTCCCAAATTTTCAGATATGCGCTTTATATTCGAAAAATTAATACGAAATGTAATACAATTAAAACAAGTTAGGAAAGAAATGTAAATGCCAGTAATCCAATATTTCATAGATCAAAGTATTGTTATAAACTTGATTAAACATTTTAAAAACTATTATTTTATCCAAAATATAAATGCTTTATTTAAAAATAAATAAACATTTTATTTCCGAAATAGATTTTTAAAAAAAAAACGTTATACAGACTTTGATTATATAATTATGTTGCAGATCAAACCTTTCTTTGGCAATACCAGTTGTACCTAGGCAGAACTAGTTTAACCTGGCCTGGCAAAACCGGTTTAGATTAGGCAAAACTGGTATGGACGTAGACTACAAAACGGTTTGCCCTGCAGGCTGCAACATAATACATTGAAGTGACCGAGCATTTAATGACGTTATATCTGTCATTAAATTTGGTCCAACTTCAAGGGTTTGACTTTTTGGACGCTATAGTCGAGGTTAGCGGTCGGTTCTTGACACAATAACGGAGGTTTTTTTTATAAGGATAATATGATTGCCACGAAAAATGATGTTGTACCAGTGGTCGTTTAAAAAAATTTCTACTGTATTGTAAGATGTTCTTCAGTAACGTTGCTTTTATTAAATTAATAAATGGTATACTGTACATATTTTTACGAGTATGAAGTTCTAAAAATGCGAACGGAAGAGAGAGTAGAAAAAAATATATAAACCGCGTTTTGATGACGTCAAAAAATCTGCGTAACGCGCGGTGTATGAAACCTTAACGCCAAATTATTCCACTAAAGCTCCATTCTACGTTACTAAACATAAAATTTCCCTCGTTTTAATCAGCGCAAATGTGTTTATTATTCATCCAATTAAATCAGCTTAACCGGTTTTAATAATATCATCCGCCCGTCGTCTAATTCGAAAACCTATAGTAGGCTAATATTCTCTTTTCATATTTTTTCAAACTCGGGAGGGGTTTAAATGTATTTCCGCAAACGGTTACGGTTAGGTGTTAAGGCTAAAGATGGGGTGTAAAGAAGAGGCGAGAAAAATCACGTGACAAATTTTCCAACGCAACCTTTCATCTTTTCGCCGAGTCAGCCTAAAACTCCCCCGCGGAAAAAAAAAAAAGGATTGTTGGAAATAAACAAAGCAGCAACGAAATTTGTAACAATAAACCAATGCTGTCAGATCTTTCCTCCCCTTCTTCTCCTTAATCTTTAAAGTCTCCACTTAACCGCCTACCCTCCTCTTCCCCCACCCCCCACCCCTCACTTCCGACTATACAAACCATTTTTGTGTAAAGTCTCGAAATCCAAATAATATGTGTTATATCTTGGGATTAACATTAGTGAGCGGAGGAAGAAAAGTACGGTACAAGAAGCGATTTTTTGGAACTACAGTATACTGCAACCCGGCTTCTGCCATTCAAAATGTATCTACAGATGCCGTGGAATTGGGTGCGAAAGTTAGTGGGCGGCGTTCGGTGTCGTCACACTCCCAGTTTAACGAGGAAAATTAGCGAAAACGATATTTACCTTAACGACACTAAAAGTATTGAAGAGGGAATTTCCACATAGTAAAGCTTATTACAAGTAGGTGACGTCGATCGTGTCATTAAGAATGATCAAAACAGCCCACTACCAGCAGTAGCAGCAACTCGCTCAACCCCCCTGTCTGCCACCCACCCTCAACTTTTACCCCCAAACACCCCTCACAACCCCTCTACACATTTACCATTAACAATCTCATTCTATCCATCCATCTATCTATCGAGAACGAGAGATAGAGAGAAATGGAGAGCGAGAGAGAGAGAGAGAGGAAAAGAGCGAAATACTATCTGGATTTTCTATTGTCTCTTTCAGCCATTTATTACGGATTAAAGAAGAAAGTCACACGAGCGAAGCGCCCTCTGGCGGCATATAATGATCACACACACACATACACGTATTATATTTATATATCCAGTGCCAGTGCCGTCTAAGGGATGTATGCAGGAAAATCAAGCAGATGCAGAAAGTAGGAAGAGGAGAGGGGAGGGGGGAGGATGGGGAAAAAAAGAAGAAAAGCCTCTTAAATTAAACACTTCTCAAACTCTTAAAAGCGAACAAACAAAACGAGGAGCGGAATCAGAAGCAGCAGCGAAAGAAGAATAACGAGGCATATTAGCCGACGTCACAAGCTACCACCCACACGCTTTAAAACACCCGACCGCGATTAAGACCCATCTTAAAACCTCAATTAATTTTTACATCGCCCACGCACCTCCTCTTTTCTTCTTTTCAAAATTCTCCCGTCAAAATTGTTTTGAAATATTCATTTTGTGATGCTTTGGTTTTTATTTTGCGATAGCAATTGTTTAAAAAAAAAATATTGGTGTACATTTACAGTATTAAATCGCAAACAGCAACTTAGACAAATCAAAATTATTCTTTTTGAGATATAATTATGGTAATACAGTACATGTACCTACTTCTTAGCACTCTTAATTTATTTACAAAAACAATAATTTAATACTCCAGTATTAATTAAGGAATTTCTATTAGTCTACTTCTCGGCAATTTTTTATTTTTTAGGAGTAGTACTTAAAACTTAAAAGGAGTTGATGCACCTAGAAACTAATATAGTATTACATGTACTGTACAGGTATTAGTAACATTCAGTAGGTCGGGGCAAAAAAAATATATTCGAGGCAAAAAATAAATATGCAAAACAGAGAAAACTGATGTAAAAAACGAAATAGAAAGTTCACTTTGGACCTTTGGTTCTAATAAAGAGTGAAATTTAGGTAGCACTAAAATGACCATAAAACGAGTTTCAGCAAAGCTATTTTATTTCATAACCTCAAAATCAACTTGCTAGCACGGTGCTTTAAGTTCAACATTTTGATAGCTTTCTGAATGATACAATTCACTGCCACCTAAAAATTACATTTTTATACTTATTCTTTTAAACAAGGCAGGCATTTCGCACTAGAAAGATCATTTCACATATTTTTATTAATAAATTAATATTAAAATTCCAGAAGCTTTAAATAAAGGTAGGCCTACCTAAATAATTATTAAGATTAGTTGGGTAATCGCAAATATTAATTCAAAACAATATATTACAGTATTTTAAATGGTTTTTACTCAAAAAAGTGGCGTGCGCGTTCTTAAATATTTATTTAAAATTATATCCGTATCCAATTGAACACGAAACAACGTTGTTGCCGTACTGCGGCATCATAATTTGTCCATAGAAAAATAACTACGCGCTTCGGCCCATTAAGAAGCGTTTTATTATACAGTTACACAGATTATGAAGATGTTTTCGTTTGAAAAACATCTTCCAGCAGATTGCAATAGAGAAGGCTGCAGCAGTAGCAGCAGTTAGCAGTAGCGGCAGAGTTTTGTTAAAGGCCATAATTCAACATCCTCGTTCTTACATGGAAGCGAGATGCAGAATTATATATGGAAAGAGTCATTTATCCCACTTTGGCAAATGAGGCAAAGATCAGAAAACGTTGACATTAAGAGTGGATGGAACGGAAAAGGCTAGAAATAGATGTTTTATTTAAATAAAAATTGTGTAGAACTATTTGTTTGAGTTATCGTTGACGAAAGGAAAAATATGGATGAATATATGCTAATTTCTAGCGACATTTTATCCCGACATTCATTTTTTATCCCACTTTCGTCTTACTCTTTTTTTTTTTTTCCTTTTCTTTTCAAGGAAAAACATATATATATACCGGTATATTTTTTTTAAAAAAATCTCACATTCTTTGATTTATCGTTGGGTTTATTTAAAAAGCCAGCCAAACATTTGTCAAATAGAAATAAAAAATTAAAGATGGCGCCTTATGCGCTCAAAAATCTTGTTCAATTACCCAGAAAACTTAAATCCTATGAAAGGAGAAATATGTTTAGTTAATTAAAACTATTTTGTAGAACTAGTTAATAGGTAGTATCGAAATCTTTCGATGAAATATGTATATGAGATTCTTGGGATAAATATTTTTGCATACAATTTTAATTAACCCTTTGTAATACGAGTACATGTACTGTATTACTGGTAAAAATATTCTTCACCTAATACAGGGGTCTCCAAACATTTTTAATGGTGCACCCCTAAAACGAAAAAAATTACAAGTACAACCCCAGCGAAATTTTTTTTGAAAAAAAAAAAATAACAAACTTAGCACCTTTATTGGGCAAAATAATAAGATTATTCCTGGTAACAGTCTGTTTCAATTTTAGCGCCCCTTTCGGTGGTGTCCGGCATGGCTCGGTGTATCCCCTGTAGTTTGCGAACCCCATTTTGAATAGTCCAATAAAAAGTCATGCGGTTTCCACACCAAACAGGTTTTAAGGGAACCAATTCGGGCAAACCTCTTTTGACGGAAATCCCTTGAAGTAATCTGCTTTTAGCAAAAGTGTTTCCACCAAAAACAATCGACATTGCGACGTCACTTTCCTGATTTTCATAAAAAGCCTTCGCTTAGCATTTCAAAAATTAAGTTTTAATAAAGGAAAAACTTGTAAAGCAGAGGTTTGGTGAAAATCGGTTTGGCAGAAGGTGAATCTAGTTTCACAAAACCTTTTGCGTTTAGGCCAATCTAGTTGCATTGATTAAAACCCGTTTTAAAAGTCCGATAAAAATAAGTTACAAAGAAGAAAAGTCTGCAACTTGATAACCGTCGGTTTAACAAACTTCAGGAAAATATACAGGGTGCTTATTATAAAGTACGAGGAAATGATAAAAAAAAAAAAACATTAACATTTTACAACAAAAATATTTTCTTGCAATAAATACTCTTTAAAAAAAATAAAAAATCCAGAAATTTAAATATTAAGATGTCGAAAATTTTTGCTCACCAATCAAATTTCTTCCGAAAAGAATTTGTCGTTAACTAAAAACTTGAGTTTTATACTATGCTGTACCGAAATCGACTTAGGCTACATACAAACTTATATGCATTGGCTGTCAACCAAGATTAATATTGAGAAAATCGCATTACGAGTTCGCGTTCTGCCAATATACTGTAGTTACTGCGTAGTAGCAAGCGATGCTAAGATTCACTTCGTCACGAGTTAACTCAACAAACGTAACGTTTGATTTTCATTATTATTCAGCAGACGACAAATTTTTATTCATCAAAATGTAAAATATTTATTTACCTAAAAGTTGATTTCTACTGGGAAAAGACTTCCATTTCTCCGTAAATACGCCCCCCTCTCTCTATCTCCATCACTCTGACTGAGAGTAGTGTGAATGCGGTCCAAATTAGAAGCTAACTCATTTGCATTTCACGCTCAATACGAATAAATCAATTCCGCTCGTTAACTTATTAGTAAAAGGCTTTGATATTTCTACTCCGTTCGCCCGCTCTCACCCCATCTGCCGGTTGGAAATGTAAGCAGCAGCAGCCAATCGCAAACATTTTTAATTAATTAATAGCACGTCGCAAACCTTTGTAAAAGCCGAAAAGTGAAAAAGATATTTTTTTTTACCTTCTTTTCTCTCTTCTTTCGCATTGAAATTGATTAATAAAAATAAGTTAGTAGCGAATTCAGTGTGAAATGTACTGCCGCTAATGTTTACACTAGCGATTTTATGTTAATTTTATTTAATTATTCATCTACGAAAAAAAATATTTTTTTTTCTTTCTTTCTTTTTTTTTAAAAAATTATTCTATTTATTGTGAAATGAATAGAAAAATAAAAAAATTTTGCTTATTTATTTTCTTTTTTTCCCCTCATTTTTCTTATTATTAAAATTAAAATATGCTCGAGCAATTTCTTCAATTACATTTTCTTGTTTATACAAATGAAAATCAGCATTAATAAAATTTCTTTCATTAAAATGCAAAACAAATATTATTAAAATAAATAACGGAAAAAAAAATAAAAAAAGATGAATAAGACGCGCAATTCAATTAACCAAAGTGCACGTCAATCTTCATTCCTTTATGTAAATGGAGATTTATGGCAAATTACGTCACCAACTTATTCTCGCTTTTTCCCCCTCTATTTTAAAGAATTTCTTTACTTTATCTGCATTAATTAAAAAAATTAAGCAATTAAATTTTTTAAAAAAATATATAAATAAAACGAAAATGCGGTTCTAACTTGTTTTAAGTGCCAAATACACTTTTGAAATTTAATCAATGTTTATTCTTTGAAAAAGCCGACCTAAATGAGTTTCAAGCGTTCTATTCAATAATATCTACAGCTATTTAAATTTAAAAAAACTTAAATATATATATACATATATATATTTAAATTAGTAAACGTAAATAAACTCACAAAAAGCAAATTTAATTTGAATTTTATATATACCAGGTACTAAAATAGCAGTAGATACTTGATTACCTAATGGAAATCTTTTCAGTATCTAAAATATTTTTTGCTTTTTAACACGTTGCGTCCTGAAACAACTGCTACAGCCAAATGAAAACATTTGACGTCAGCACAAAAACATTAAATTCAATCTTAACAACCATAATACAAAATTGTAGTACCCACAAAATTACTATCTTCATAATTAACAAATCATTTAAAATCTCAAATAATCAAAACCTAAGTTAGTAAAACACACTCATTTTAGTTCTCGCTTAAACAACAGGAGCCTCGGCACTCGCACTTCCGTTCTCCAATAAGTTCAATGTACAGTACTGCATTCTATTCATCAATGCATTATCGACCCAAAAAATTCAAATGTATCGTAGGCCAGTATTATATCGTTGATAGATTAATGTACTGTATTCTATTATTAACGCTTCGTTCTTGATCTGTTTTTGCTTTTACATTACAAAAGTTACAGTATAACGTCATCGAATAATTTGCGTAATTTATGCCGTTACATCCGAGTAATCTACAATCCGTTAACGATTCAACGTTAGAAAGAAAGCGATTAATGCATTTGTAACATCCATTAACAATGCAGTTATTATACGTAGGCCTAATCTACCTACTGCATAATTATACAATATGTAACCATTTACAGAAACCAATTTTAATTTTTTGGAAAGGGACTTATAAATCCTACAGTAGGCCTACTTATCTAGACTTTTACAGATTTTTAAGATTTTTTTTTTTTGTGGAAAAATCGTGAATTTGAAATAATCATGCCTACGCTACACATCAATTTTGCAAACATTCTCATATACCTACCTATATTATATCTAGGCTATGTGACAAGTTTAAATAAAACAAATATATATTTTTTAAATCCGGTATATGATATCCAAGTATTCCGTTAGAATACATTTAAAAAAATTTTGCCTAAAATTTTAGATTTTTTGAATTAGCCTAAGTATGTTTATCCATTTCGGAGTTGCGAGGGCACGGTAGATATAGTAAACGAAATAGGTTATTAGGGAATGTTTAAGAGTGCTGTAGCAGCTTTATTTTCTTTTTTCTTATTTATTTATATTTTCAAAGAATGTGAACCGGGGGGGAGAGGTTATGGTGGAGTGGATATTTTATTTAAATGGAACAAATTTAGCGAGAAAGTAAATCACAATGACACGCAAGTTCAAAAATATTATTTTTGATTCTAGGTCATATTTGATTCGTAAAACAGAAAAAATTTTTACTCTAAAAATATCCTTGAAATATAAAAGTCGGTATAGGCGGCTACGGTATAATATATTATGCAGGCAAATACTGAGAAATGAAAATTACGACTGCTCGCGCTTTTATATTTGATTCGGGAACCCAAAACGACATTTTATTCAATTACACTTCCTTTTATTTTTATTACTCGACACTTAAATTTCGCCTGCACGTGTGATTACGTTTCGCCGGACGGACACCCCGTCAGATGGCGCTGCTGTCAATCATATCGACTCTAACTTTTGTAACGTAATATATGAAATATGACAGACTCAAGTCTCCCATAACCCCACCAAAAGAAAAAAAACCACCCCTATCTTATAGAAGTCCTACATCGCGTTTCAAAAAAGGGGAGGGTACAAAATCAATGCGAAGGATGAAAAAAAATTGTAGCTCTATTTCTGTCATAATCCGCGAAACAAAAAAATATAATGTAAAAAGTATTAGGAAAAAAAAGAAAAAATAAAACCATCGTAAAAAAAATAATAAAATATTTTTTTTAAAACATTAAATTGTTTCAATTTCTTACATAAAACAGCTTTAATTTTGATATATTCTATTGTTATTGGCAACAGTATATATTTAAATGCCCGCTGATATTCAGGAAAAAGCTGGCCATCTTTCGATAAAAGGATTAAGCTGAGAGTAAACCCGGAAAGATAGAAACCTCCCAAAAAAAAAAATGAAGCTTGTTGTTTGTGATTGGATTCAACGGCTTGTATCATTGTTTATTCACCGTGCGCAGCGCTAAAATCGAGTTATCCATCCACCGCTACCCACTTACTCAATTCGGCTGCTAACGCTACTTGCTTACCATATAGTACCGCCTAGAACCAACCGTCTGTCTGCTTGCCCTACGCGCTTTACAAACAACTTCTCAATAAAATCCTAATAGAGAGATCGAAAACAGATATGGAAGAAAGCCCTACATAAGAAATAGCTAAGATTTTGTAGGAAAGAAAAAAAAAAAAAATTTTTTTTCGGAATTTAATTTCTTCGGCGTTACCAAACACAATCTTTACGAAACTGCAATCTCAAACTTCTAAGTTAAAAATGGCGAATGTGAAATAAATAAATAAAGCCAACATCTGACGCGATCAATTTATTCGAGAAAGAAAAAAATATATAGGAAATTTACTTCTTTTTTAGATTACAAATTTTCTAACAAACGAAGGTGCGCTTGAAAGCCAAAATAAAATTCAGGACCGATATAACAACATTTTGGAAGGCGGCAATCTAGTCGTTTATGATTATTTGCCACTTTCGAAAACGAAACAGCGATATATTCGCATGGTTATTATTGTGCTAAATATGCATAATGAGGAACTTGGTATAAACACAGAATTCTAAAATTATATAGAATAACCTTCTCCCATCATACAATAATCTTTAAATATACCGGTAGAAAACTCTTAAAATGTTTTTAGAAAAACCTAGAATTTTAGAGTTCTCTCAAAATAATTCACCATTGTCTTTACCTAATAGCGCTTTTTGTAGCGTTGAAAGTGGGATAGTAATAAAATATTATCATATAGAATTAAGAAGACAAAATTACTCTCTCTCTCTCTCTCTCAAAAAAAATTGTCCTAATTATCCGATACTATTTTGCTTAATTTCTAAGTTTATTTTAGACTTAAATGGAAACCTATACATTGCATACAATTACGATACAGAGCTTCTCTTATGATCTGTTACGGAATTCATTTAAAATAGCTTTTTTTACATTTTAATATTTCATTATAAATAAACTTGATACATATACCTTACTGAATTAAATGTGGCTGAAAAAAATACAAATTTATGATAAAAATCGAATAACTTTTATTTTAAAAAAAAGAATGATTTACTTTAGCAGAAAGCATATTGAAAAACCTACGGCGGGATAAGAAAGAAAAATAAAGGAAGCCAGAACGCATTAAAATTCGATTTTGACAAAGTTTTTGTCGATAAATAAAAGCAGAGTGGAAAAAAAAAGTTGAGGTGGGTCACTCTCCAAAATCCAGCCAAGAGGAAATCACAACTGAGATGGACAGTTGCCGAGTGGCTCTCACTGTCTTTCTCAGTTGCCATCGCGCTCATCCATACATATATATTCCGTCAGAACGATGAAGCCGGAATGATGAAGAGAAAGAAAAAGCCAGAGTGATGGAGTTGGAGAGAGAGTGAGCAGTGTGATGGAGAGAAAGAACATTAAAGCTCTCAACTCGAGCACATAATTTTTTTTCCCCCAGATTTTCACCGCCATTTTTTTCATCCTTTTCCTTCAAGTGTAACAACTCCCTTTACGCTCATCTGCCGGACGTAAATTTGGACGTAAGAGAGAATTCAAAACCCAGCAATTTATCCCAAACACGTTCGTCTTATTAATTTCATCTTCTCTCTTTAATTAAACCAATTTAAGAGACTAACTAATCTTCTTTTATGCCCGTTGCGTCATTTCAACGTGAAGATACAACATCTCACGTCACTCTACTTCCTCGAAATGAGAAAATTGATGAAAAACGTTAACTAATTGAATTCTTTCAAAGATTGAAAATCCCAAAGTTTAAGTGGAAATCACAATCACGTGACGTGACATGTGTTTGCAATCCAATTCTGACCATTCGAACCGTATCAATAAATCTTAAGTAAAACTGGTAAAGTTTTAATGATCGAAATTCCAAAATAAATAAATAAATAATTTTTTAAAAAAAAAAAAACATTTTCGAAGTAGCAACTTGTTTTGAAGTTTATTGAAGTGGAAATTATATATACTGAAATTTATTAAACTTTTTTTCCCCCAATGTTGATAATAACCACTATTGGAAATATTGAACATTTGTGGGTTGTCGACTGCTAAAAAGCAGCCGCAAAAATTTAATTAAATAATTGAAGAAGTGGTTTAGGGGAGAACTTCGGCTTTTTTTTTTTTGTTATTGTAAAATTGATGCCGAAATAATATTGATTGAGTTGCGTAGGAGAAAGTATAGCTAAGGAAAAACAAACCAAGCAAATAAATAAATCAACTTTTATCTCGTTCAAGTGCACTATATTCAATCTATGCAGTCAGAAATAATAATAATTGTAATTAAATTTATATTTATTTAATGATCACTATATTGCAAAATGCACAAAAAAAATTATTTGCCATTACATTATTACATTCAACTGTAGTGCATTTGTTTTAAGATTTACCTTCGAGTGCAGCTTACCCTGCAACTAACATTCTGTTCCTTCATTATTATTATTTTTTTTTAATATATAAGAAGGACCTTAGATAGAATAGTAATAAGGGAACGAACTACTTCAAATTCTTTTTATAGCATACTTTAGCAATGCACGCAATTATTATTATCGATAGGCTACTTAAAATCTAATTGAGTTTTTCCATAAAACCAAATAAATAACATTATTATAAGAAAGTAAAACCTTGTAAATATGTCATACATGTTGGGGAAAGTGAGACACCATGAAAGAGCGGAAACAGAAACGATAACTCTCAGATGAAATTTACACAGTATTTGTAGGCTAATTAAGACATATGTTATTATATATGTATTATTTACTACCGGTATTGTAATAATCAAAACTACAATAATTGTATTATTAAATTAAAAACAAATTAAATGATAAAAAAAAAAAATAAACATGATATTAATGCATCAGAAAAATTTAATTATCTAACCACGCCCACATCAGAACTGACAACGTAATGAAACGTATGGAATGCTAAAACTCTCTATTAATAACTTTCCGTTAAGTCACAAAAATGTGCCGTATTACCGGTATCTAACGTATTTAATAAATATATATTAAAACAGAAGTACAAAATATTAATAAAAAAAATAGCATATACGGCAAAGTTTACTGACAACAGCTAGTATAAAACATTTTTTTAATAAATCTACGGTACTAAAGAAAATCTTAAAAGCCAAAATTCTGCAGCGCTGCATAAAACTAAGCATAATCATCCAATACAATTTAATAATAAATTCTTTTTTTTTTTATCATTATTATTATTATTTAAAAAAAAAAAAAATAGGGAAGAAAAAATAATAAGCGTGCAGAAGTGATTTGGAATTGATTTTTTTTTTTCTTTCTTTATTTTTTGTTTTCTTCGTTGATCTGCAAAGGATTATTCCAGAAGAATGAATTTCACTTCCAATTTCTTTTCTTTTCCACCTCCGTACATCCACTACTCGTTCATACTGCTTCACTCTTCTTTTTCAACCCCCCTCTCCTTAAACACCCCTTTGCCAAAATGTAAAAAAAAAAAAAAAATTCTAAAGTTTTCTCACTTATTCCTCCTCTTCCCATTTCTTCTTCTTCCACCCACCCAACCTTCACCTCCACCCCCCCCCCCTCCCATTCTTTCTTTCTCTCACTCCTTCGTACTCCATCAGTTAAAAAAATAAAAAGAAGAAAACGAAAAAAGAAAAAAAAAAAATAAGTGTCTCACGTTTCAATCGAATTTGTGAAATCCCTCGATATGTTTTGACACCAGATAACAGCAAAGACATAGAAAAACTTGTTTCAAATCAAAAAAGAAGGAAAAATCTTTTAAGACGTTTGATTACAGTTACGAAATATGTCTTTCATCTAATACCGTACGTGTGGCGTAACGTTACGCGTGCGTTTCGGCACCACCATCTTCAATAGTCGTGCCGAATCTTATAATATTATAGAAAAATAATTTTTTTTTTTACTTTTTACTTTTTTTTTTTTTTTTGTTAAATAAAAGAAATTTCGGTATTAAAAAAA